>CAJNYU010004516.1:71827-141235 GCA_905331475.1 Rotaria socialis | reverse complement strand
TGTAATGAATCTTAAAGTGAATCATTTATTTTTAAATCTTATTCTCGCTACTTTCGAAAATTCGGCTCGTGTGCTTCGCACCGCATTTCGTAGTCGAGTGAAACTCGAATACCATCTAGTTATAAAAGAACTGTCATTTTCTGTTGAGAACTTTGTTAATAGTCAAGGAATCATTAAATTGCTCGGAAGCGAAAGCTTGAATTCTTATCCAAGTGAAATAATTAGACATTCGAACAAAGAAGACCTTAATATTTTGATTACTTTAGATTTTCTGTAGTTTCATTTGATTCCTTTTATAACTATAAGATAGCTTACAGATTAAGATGATATTTTTCAATCTCATATTTATCATTGCGCTGTGTAACCGACCTAGAAATCTGTTATTAAATTTCACGAATGAAACATTCCGATACATTTTTCTTATTTGGTAGTTTATTAGTCAGGCTATAATTACGCACTGGCTTTTTCCATTTTGTCTTAGTAGATTTCTCTTTTATTTTTCCATAAACATCATCTGGCTAATCCATCTGAAAATGCATAGGCATGACTTCTCTTTTATTTTGTTTTCTCGTTGTATTTAAGTACATCGCCTGCTAACATACAAAATTTCTACCTTTGTAAAATATTTTAAGATGCGTTTAATAATTGATACATCTTTTTCTTCATTAGGACGGTGATTTTTTTCTTTTTCTTTTGATTTAATTCTGATTTAAATAAAGTGCAGTGAGATCAAATGCTAACTAGATTGATGTTAGAAAGCTTTTTAAAACATACTCTTAGATAAAAAGTTCCTATGTGTATGTGTGTGTATATGTTTTTCTTGACATGATATTCAATATATTAAAGAAATTCTATAAAAGGTAAGCAGCTTTTATCTTCAATGTTTTGTCTTATAGCAGAAATTAGACTTTATTTTATTTCTCTAAAAATTACGAATCAATTTCTCTGAAGTTTTAACTTACTTGCATAACAGTCATTACCCAATCTTGACACATTTTGGGATGAAATGGCCGAAAACACCGGTTAAAATAATTACTAAACATATTTTCTTTGTGCATACTTTCTGGTGACTAGAAATGTTTACTTTAACTGAGACATTGTCATTCCAGTTGCTTCTTGAGAAAAAGCATAACGATAATGATTCTCTTGTACAGACTAGATTTTAAAATATCTGATCTATTTACCATAAAATATTTTAGCAAAAAAACTGTTACCAAATTTGTTAAATGTGTCGCACGATCAAAATCAAATTCTCGATACAGATTAAGTGATAAGCGCACGGCAGATGCATTGTGATTGTAAAAAACAAGCAATGGTTTTGTCCATGCGACAAGCCAATGTACACGTATATCGAACTTTCGACCTTTTATAAGTAATGGCCGGGAAATATATCTATGTCGATAATAATTAAAACATAATTCTAGGTCAATTTTATTAGTTAGTTATACGCTACTCTTGCATCAAATAACCAGGTAGTCTTGGTTGATATTGAATGCGATTGCCATTCCCAATTTGAAATTTAAAGATTGCATTTAAATCACTATTCACTGATATAACAAAGATTCCTCGACCAGCATAACTATAACGTGGTTTACATATCCACGTTCGATTGTGTTCTAGAAGATACATAAAATTTCATTAGAAAGGCTATTTTTAACTAAAAGATAATTAACAAATTAATATTCATATGAAATACTGTCCTATTCATTCGTTATAGATAGACACCAATCCCAATCTGACCAAATATTGAGCTATGTAAGAGAGACGCTGGTTACCGAACAGTTTACATGTCGAACAGGCTGCCAGTCTATCTATCGAATTATTGATCCCAATCAACACTGCGCAGTATGAATGAATATCTATTCTCTAAGGCATTAGTGCGACAAGGCTCAGTGAATATCATAGTCAATTCTTGTCGGTTATATTAAGGCATTGTTTGTTTTTTAAATATTTACAAATCTTAATTCATAATAGCATGTAAAGGTTTTCTAGTAGAGAGAATCCGATTGAGTGTTGACAAGTAAAGTAAAATTGCTATTGTTTTTCATGATAAAAATTTGAATGTAAAAAAAATGAAATAAACGAAAACAAAGGAATTATTTCTATGCATGAATTTCTGTTTTGTTAGTATTTGTCAAGTGTTTTGATAGGTTTTTTTATTGTTCGAATAAACCATCATGTAAAAACCTTTGGAAAACAATGTAATTTATATTATTGGATTTATGTATCTAAAACATAAGAAGTTAACAGAAAATAAACAACTCTCTATTAAATTGCATCGCATAGGCGTAAAACTGATTGGAAAGGCTTATTTTTTTTTCTAATATCTGAAATAGGGTTGACCTTATTATTAAAATCAGTTATATAGAAATAGACACACATAGAAGACGTATTTTCCTTATGTAATTTAGAAAAAAAAATAGACGCCTACTTTTATAGGAACGTAAAAATTCCACAACTTCGCTTTCATCATCAAGCACAAAAGTCATCGGAAGAAAAGTTTGTATATGATTTCCATCTGAATTACGTCTATTATGTAAATAATCTTTTATTGTATACCAAAGATTGATTTTATCCGAAAACGCTAGTTGACCAGGTATATTATTTATTAATTGTTTGCCTTCTTGAAATTGAGTCCAATCAACTTGATTTGCCAGACACCATTTCATAGTAAAATTAGTTATACTATGATCCCTGGTTCTAGACCAACCACGTTCTTCGAGTATTTCAGTAATTCTTTGTTGGAAAAAAAGAAGATGAAAATGTTAGGAATAAAAAATAATTCATTTTTTTCTCTTACACACGAGCTTTATCAGTACCAGCGAAGAAGATTAAATTTTCATTACTTTTTCTTCGATTGAACTCTCCTAATTGTAAAGTTTTTTTTATCATGACATCTTGGTGTTGTCCATCCGCTTTCTTTTCGCCACCACTCTGACCATTACTCATGATTGTTGAATTTTCATTATAAAATGTTAACATTTTGATGTTGTCATAGTAATTGAAATTAGACCATAAACAGTTTCATTCTTTTCTCTCTTTTTTGATTAAATATAAAAAATATGTTTAGTTTTTTGACGGCAACCAACTGTCATTCACCTAATTTCGAGTGTGGTACTTCGCGTTTTTAGTTTATATATGTAGGTGTATTTATTTCAAGTGTTGTTATTCAATGTTAATCATTTCGAAAAAGATTTTTTTCTCTTTTATTGTTTGAGTTGCGACAAAAGATAAGGAAAAGAAGCAGAAGAAAAGCAGAATTGTAAATTTGCTCGTTACTCCTATAGCTCAGCGCGTCATTTCTTTTTTCTTTCATGTGCCTTTGCTTACACGATGTGAGTGTATACTTGTTTATCCTGTTTTCTTTCATTTGTATTCGAAACGATAGCAAATGAATTACTCGGTCTATTATATTTAAACGGAAATATATATATATAGAAACACAATCAATTAAGAACTATTTACATAAAAATATATAATTTATCTTTTATTACAAAATGTGTACGTGATAAATAATACCCTATGAATAAACAAAAACAAAATTCAAAAAAAAACTTACTCTTCATTAGTTAGAAAGGCATCCCGTGAATATTTCATTCTTACTAATACTGAAAGAAGAACATAGAAATGCCATCAACAAACTCGATCTACTAATGCGTATTGGAATGTCTCGATGGAACAACCCCCAGTTCGACTTGTATGAAATTTCACAAACAATATGCATAGTAAATTCAGACAGAAATTAGCTGGTATTGTGAAAAGTTAACTGCAATAATTACTTTTTTGCGAACGGTCGTTCAGATTGTCATGTACTTAGCTACTTTCATCGACCATCATTGTCTTAGGTTCGCTAATTATTGACACTGATAAGTACTTTTATATAATTTATGCAGTTCTGCGAAATTAATAGCAAAAAAGATAGCTCACTCTCTAGTCAATTTGATTCTTGAATCGGATAATTTTATAAACTGCTATTCTCAAAAAAGAATATTGCCTGACAACAGGAGAGCGAGCGAGTGTTTTTCCGTTTTATTATGCTATTGTCTAATGAAAGAAGTGCCGCCAACATCGTGATAATCGTATAGCAGTGACATTGATCAAGTGTTGTTTTTCTTTTTAAAGAATTATTGTTGATCTCTTGAGAAAGACTTCAATATTTAATCATTTCCTTTTTGTTTTCATATCTTTCTACAAAAACATATGATATGGTGACGCGCTTCGAATTCATTTTAAATGTAAAAGACAACCATTAAGTTTGGTTGGTGTTATAGTTGATCACTAAAATACTATCTAAAATATGTATGAGAAATCATTGATTGCCTGCTTAAATTTTATGTCAAGTACAACTTTTCCGTTTTTAAAATTAGACTACATGATCAATTATCGCTAGGATTGTTTCAGCGTATGAGTATTTTTGATCACCAGAAAAAGAGACAATTGATCACCAAATTTATTTTGATTAAATAGATAGTGCATGTCAATATCGATTTAGTTAGATATGTGTAAGTCCGGTGAATGAACATCATTTGATGGTTACGTTGCACAGAAATCTTCATGTACAAAAATCCGAATTGTAATCGATTGAAATCTTCAAAATCAACGATAATTTGATTTTTAATCAAGCAACAATCTTAAAAATCAGACAAAAATTTTGATTAAAATCCGATAAAATCCATATTATACGACTTTAATCAAGCATATATGATTTTAATCAAAATTTTTGTCTGATTTTTAAGATTGTTGCTTGATTAAAAATCAAATTATCGTTGATTTTGAAGATTTCAATCGATTACAATTCGGATTTTTGTACAGGAAGATTCGATTATAATCTACTAAAATCTCCAATAATTTGATATTTTTTTCACTGAGAACATGAAGATTTCTGTGCAACGTAACCATCAAATGATGTTCATTCACCGGACTTACACATATCTAACTAAATCGATATTGACATGCACTATCTATTTAATCAAAATAAATTTTGGTGATCAATTGTCTCTTTTTTTGGTGATGAAAAGTATATTTTCGAAATTTTTAACGCTTGAACTTTCAAAGAGTAAATAAATACAAGAAAAATGTCAGTATAATATAGAAAATAGATGACTACATCATGAATTATTTCAATTTCTCTTTGGTGATAACAATTTGCATGATTGTATCTAAAAGTGTGAACCATAAATATATTTTATAATGAGTACTCTAGTATTATTATTGTAGTTTATTATTATCATAGTTGCGGAGTTACATGAAACTTATGCAATGAAACAAAGATATACGTATACTTCAATTCTAGTGGCATCAACTGTAAACTAGTACTACACCAGTTATTTTATATTTACATACTTGTTTAATTGGAGCATCAAAATCGTAGACTATTTTTGCCAGTACAGATAATCTTACAGATTTTCTTTTATGTCTTTAAGAAGATATTTTAGACTACTATTTTTAATTTCGTTACATTTCCTCCTCCTCCCCCCCCCTATATTAGCAAGCTGCTGAGTATTATCCGTCTTATGATAAAGGTGGATTGCCCAAATGCCATGTCTGAAGAGTTCCGATTGCATGTGTCTCGTTAAAAATAACCTATAAAAATAAGACTGTTCCACAAAATCTTTATTCTAATCAAATCTATTTAATAGCTATTGTTACCAAGATTTTCCGCATACTGCTACGATTCAAAACTGGCATATATTCCTAAAGGGTATAATCTAATGAATCAAAGAAAGAAAAAAAACCTGAAGATTTCTTTTATTTCTAGTTTTAGATAGTAAACAAAAAATGAGAAAAAAGAGAAATAGTGCTACGGGTAATATTTCGATTCTGTTTTTTTTAATTCACAGAAGTGCCCGACTTAGAAAACACTAGCACGTGAATAGAATGGTTCGATGGGGTTGTCTGCTAAGAAATAATAGTGAGAACATGCTTTTATTATAAATATTTATAAAGTCCCTGATGCACGAACCAATGTTCTTATTGCATGTCAATACTTCATATTATTCCAAGCTAGAAAGTAAAAATATCTATCTCATAATTATAAGCTACCATTACTAGGAATATATGTATATTGGCGAGTATGGAAATTCATTCGTTCCCCTTTGTCAATTGTAAAAAAGAGAACCATATGAAGAAGTTATGTTTAACATAAGTTTCACAAGTAGACAATTAGTTTTTTTTCTGGATATTCATTTATAAGAATTGTTTAATTTTTACCTAAGAAACTGTTGTCAATGTGTCTGAGTATCACGAGAAGAAACGTTTTTTTCCGCCTTGGCGTATTTTCAATCTTTCATGTTTACAGACCATCCTTAGTTTTTATAAAACTTTGGTTATTCTTAGTAAAATATTATCAAAATTAATTTGCTCAACAGGTCGAATAGTGGCGGCGCCATGGTAGGGCTAGGGAAAGTTGAGCCGTCTCAGATTTTTTTTAAATTCCCTAGTGAATTTAATTTTTTTCTGATATGAATATTTCAGAGTTTGGAACTGAACCCCCTCACATGCAAATTTCTGGCGCCGCCGCTAAGTTCGAGGTGATTGATGGCCTATTGCTCTACTCTAGTTAGATATTCAAAAAAAAACAGACTCGTCAATAATCGAGATTCATTTTAGATTAAGAAAATGAATAATTGATTGCAGAATAATTACCATTGATATCAAAACTAAAATGAAATTGTGACTAGATTTTTCTACAATATTAATCAACTGTAGTATATCCCAGGTCATAGTCTAGAAAAGTGTGAATTAACGAGATATTTTTCATATTTTATGTCATTCTAAACATATTGTTACAGCAGACATTTTAGGTTGTACTTATTAATTTTCAAAAACTCCTATAGACTATGCTATTCGAACAGAATTTCGATAGCATAGAGTTTAATTTATTATCTTTAAAAAAATGTGAAAATCCTGCGCCGAAAGCATTAGTCATATGAAATTCACCAGTAATGTTCAATATAAGTTCACTTTAACATCATTGAATTTCCAATCAGTTAGACATATACTGGTTCAATGCTCTCGACCTTAACACCATTCAGATGATGTTTTTCATGCTAAGATATTTTCATCTTATTATTGCGTTCGTTTAATTAAAAAACTATATAATTGAATTTGTTTTGAGAAATCCTCATTTTATGATAGTTGTTATATGAATTGCGTAAAACTGAGTACACTCGTTTCAATGATCCTATTAGTTTCGCAGTATATATACAAACTATCTTTCTAATTCCAAATTTTCTCTACTATTCCCTAGGAAATACAACAGTTCATTCGTATTAGGAAAAAATAAGTTCTTTACAAGTTAGTTTTTTTCTTCATTCAATTGTGACTAATCTGAAACTTGTGATCTATTTTTTTAACCTATAACAAATCCCGCTTATTAATGATCGTTTTTATTGTTGAAATCTTTGACTAGACAATAGCACGACTATTATAGTAATTTCCAAGTATGCAGTCAATTAAGTTCAACTGAATTTCGAGGAGAACGAACAAACTTAATTTTATGTAGAGTTATAATAAACTGTAAAAGTGAAAGTTGTCCTTTCAGCAATAATATCCTGTCATATTAGATGAGATTTAAAAATGTTTTTCTTTTTGTTGAGATAGCACGGAATAAAAGAATGAAAAAAGGCATTCATCTGTGCGTGACTAGTTGCATGCATGCCAATTAATAGAAAGTTAGTATCTTTTATCGTTGAGATAAAAGAACGCCCGCTTTCCAACTCGATTGAATGCGATCTATGAAATTTTTTAGAATATCTTGTATTATCTTCAACAAAATCTGTAGCAAGATCTATTGAAATGTTTTTGTCTGAAAGTTCTTATTTTTTTTCTCGTCTACTTCAGACGCATTTTTTTACTTGTAATAATTCTCTATTTTGTACTTAGAGAAACTGTGGAACATTGAGCTATTAACTTCAACATGAAGGAAATGTGTTTAGGTCTTTTGTGTGTTAAGATTTTAATGAAACTATTTCAACTGATCTCTTGTGATAAACAGAAAGTACACTTCAACATTAGCTTCAGGAAATTGAATAGATAGACTAGTTTCCGCTTTTTTCTTTGTTGAACTCCCAATTATTTTATTTAGAAAAGCTAAACAGATCGAGCACATGGCTATTTTAATAAGAATGGACGTACTAGACTAGAAAATTCAATAATGTCAAAGCATCTTGTTTAAATTGAGTTGCGACAAATTATTATTTGTATAAGCGCGTAGTAACCTCAAGTATTACTAATTACATTACCTCTGCTAATAACTATCAATATTTGCTGATTCATCATATAGAGAATATTAATTCCCAAGAAAATTGTCAATTTCAAACGTAACATATTTATAAAAGTGAACATTAGTATGTAGATAGAACTCCGTATCTTTAAGTTTTTTTTTCTATTCCTATCATAAGCAAGGCAAACATTATTTTTTATTACTTTTTTCAAAAGTTGCTTTTTTGCCATGGACCTTCAATATAAATGAGTTCATATGGCACACTAAGAAGATTTCGTTTCCCTGTTGAGCTTAGACGTTGATAATGGTTTTCTTTTTGATCAAATTTCCCACCATATTATTGTTATTGTGTGAACAAGGAAAACATCAATTGTTTACAATTGAACTCAACGAAAACTCAATTAAAATATTGGCTTGCTAAGGATTATGTTCAAATGATATTTTCTATCTAAAATAAGCAGCAACGGAATAAACTAGATCATTGAATGAAGAAATTATTTATTTTCATAAAATTTTATCAATAGACAATAGATAATGGTTGATCTCTTATCATAACCCCTAGTCGAATTTTCTTCAAGTAATATAGTTCTCTTATCTTCATTCTCTATTGTCTTTATTTGTTAAATAAACTTGTAGAATAAATAGCAATTAATTGTGCGATAAAGAAAACTGCGAAGATATTGCCAGTCTTTTGTTTTAATTTATAACTGGAAACGTATAGTAGTTACATTTTAATAAATCATTTCTGAATCTTATGATAAACTAGATGATAAACGTATTTGTTTTTATTGTTAGTTAGGGTTTTTTGTTGTGTCTTATGAATAATGAATTTTTTAATACTCTATATGAATGTAGCTTCGCTTTCTGCGTATACAGTATCTAGGATTGTTTATGATTAAAGCTAAATAAAAAGAGACGTAGAAAATATTTTATGAGTGATAACAAGATACTTTAGTAATTCATGTTTAATCGTGTCGAAACTACTAAAAGTCAGTATTTTCATATGATAATAGACATTGAAAGTCGCTTCTACACATAGACTACGAATCATATATATATATATATATAATATGATCTCAAGCATACAGAAATAAAAGTAGCGTGAAAAAATCGTACAGGAATTCACTGACTTCATAATAAAATTAGTCGTCAACTATAATAAATCAAAATGAAAATTCACATGTACATGTGAAGTATTGCTTCTTATACGGTTTCTTGTAATTTATATTTAAGTATATCAAAATAGAATAGTATCAAGAAAATCATAAATTAATTTTATCATAATGTATTTGCTGATGATTAAGAGAGATTAAGAAATTCTATATTGTTGTCAGAGCTATAAGTATACACGAAAATCTATTTTATACGGAATATATCTGTACCGAGATTATCATGCTTTATGAGTCCTGATGTAAAAAGATTTAAAATATAGAACAACATATATTTTTCAGATTTTTATTAAAGATTATATTTTCTTGACAGCTTTATTCATGAACCATGAGAGTAATTTAAGAAAATTTCAACAGTAGACATTCAAAAGTAGATTATTAGAAAGCAGTCATGTAGTTTGTTCATGATATGTTAGAAAACTTCAACTCTAGATTACGAATTCTTGAACTAGCAACATATCGTGATTATTAAATGCATATATATATATCTATATATATTCATGCATGGACCCACCAACATAAAGATGACACTAAATTACTTCATGGTTCTTGTGACCAAATTCAATTAAGTAGGACTGATAAACTCTTTAAATACCTTGCTGTTATTCAGTTCATTTCAATTTATGAATAGAATCTGATATTTTAAATCTTTTGATGATATCCCAGGTCGAACTTGTACGGCGGGAAACGGCCGGAAAATACCGGAAATCACCGGAAATCACTGAAACGTGGAAGCAATATTTCGATCGGAAATATGCGCACAACTCAATTTTAACTTTATTTTTCATATGATTCCTGATCTTCTCCTATTAATAGCAGGTTATGTGTATACAAATATACATTCGTATATGTTTTAACCAAAGGTTGAATCGTATTTCCACATTTTATATGTCAGACAGGAGAAAGTGCATTTTTGTTTAAAAAGATTGATAAATATAACTAAAAAGGTGTTTTTCTTGCTCAGACCTTTTGGCTGTAAAAACTCAAATAGACATAGAACTGTTTCTTTTTTCAGTTTCATAGGCCATCGAGCGCTTTTTACTGTAATATGAAAGATTTCTCAAATTTGACAATCATTCTGTTCGAGAAATAACGCCATTTCTGAATTTAAAATTAAAAAACTTGGTAGTTTTCAGCTACAGTTGTGATTAATTTTAGAATTTTCCATTGCTTCTTGTAATAAAATCATTGTCAAATTTGAGAAATTTTTCGTATTGCAACAGAAATGACTCGATAATATATGAAATTTTGAAAAAAAAATCTGACCTATATCTATTTTAGGTTTAAAGCCAAAATGTCTGAGAAAGCATAACGCATTTTAAGCTGTTCTTTAAAGATAAACATTTTTAAATAAGAATGAATTTTCTCGGGTTTGGCATGCGAAATGAGGAAATATGATGTAAGCTTCGGATAAAGCGCACCGGGATGTATATCTGTATACACATAAAGTGCTGCTAATAAGAAAAGATGATGATGCATAGGGAAAAAAACTAAAATTACTTAGTTCATATGTTTTGGTTACTTATGGATACGATTTGTGTATGTTGCATTTTTTCGTACGAGAAGAGACTAATATATGGTTTTGCTCAAGTAAAACTTAAGGAGTACCCACGAGCTTTTCTTGGAGTAATTTTCTCTTCAAATCAAAAGTTTTTTGTGCCATATCACGTTCTTTTCTTTCCAATATTACCAACTGAATGAGTTCATTATGAATGAAGAAAGATTATGCGATCGATTCAGGCAAAAAAATCGTAGTAGTTTTCTGAAACGTTCTCGAAAGATTTATTTAGTATATTCATAAAACTATACTAATACCAGTGCGACCCAAGTATCACTTTTTTCCCTTGATACATATGTTGATATCATTTCGATAGGTCTCGAAGTAGTGCGTTAATTGATCAAATCATTTCAATAGAAGCTTACTGCTTTTATTTAAATTAAACGGCAGAACATATCTTGCATGTATTGCTGAAGACGAACTGAATACGAATGTTCTTTGTTTACTTTTTTAAAATTTGAAGTACTCATAATAGAAAGAAGTACTTGTAGAAAATAAGCTTGTCTAAAAAGAAATATTTTATTTCAAAGAGGTGTTTAATTGATACAGCATTTATATTGAAGATGTGTCTCGTTACTTTTTTCTAACTCATAGACAGGATTTTGAACCTCCACTAGTTGAATAAAATCTGTTTAGAAAGAAAGAAAGAAAGAAAATATTTTGCATTATTTCTTTTTCATTTGATAAATTGGTTAGTGCGTACTATGTCTAGTTATTTGGGAAAAATCTGTACAATTAGGGTTTAGAATGTTTAGAATACATGTTTCTACATTGATCATTAATATTCGATAAATATATGTACTATTTTTAATATGTATTTTTCTTATTCCGCGATAAAAATTTACGCGACTTTTTTCTTTTACATACATTGCAGCTTGAGGTCGATGGTATTCATCCCAGGGGGCATGCTTTTTTGCAATTTTTAATACTAATTTGTCGCAGCACAACTATAGCGTGATCAAGAGAAATAAATATGCAATCTTTAGGAATCTCTAGCTAATACGATAATCTTTCTACGGCAACATTTTGAGTTATTGACTATCGTAGTAAATAACTGAATTCGATTTTTTTTGTTGTATTACGAAGAACTACACAACAAAGAGTTCTTAGAAGAAAAGGAAAATGTCATCCAAGAACATTTTCTCTCTTTTCTCTCTCTCTCCTGTCTTTCTTCCGTTTCAGTTCGTTTCATCTTTTGATTGTCATTAGTACGACTATTGGAGCAAAGTTCCTCAAAGGTGCTAGGTAAGATTCATTTGTCTATTAAATGAAACCTTTTATAGCAAAACCAAATCCTAAAGTTTTCATTCGTTCTTCAAAACTTTACCTGAAGAAATTTTATATTTTACGATTAAAAATGATTGAAGTGCGTGCAGCGTAAGATTAGATTAGTTTAATAGAGAAGAAACCTTCTTTTTCTAATGAATTTATTGATTAAGCGCTCTATTTCTTAAAATAAACATAGCTTAGAGAACGAGGAAAAAAGCTTCGACTAATTGAAAATTTATTCTTATTTTGCATCTACGCCATTAATATCAGAATGAATAACATCGAGAAAGTTTTCGAGAATTTTAAATTTTATGCTCGCTATTTTTTAATAAACAATAGTAGGGCTAAGTAAGAGAACATCTTATAAATAACTATTTTTATTCAGTTCACGAAATTCTACATTGTCTTAGAATATATTTTTGAATCAGAATATTGATTTATACAGTTAAAGATGAAGTTAGTTTAGTAGAAATTAGTGGTCGAAAAAATGTTTCATTTGTTCAATACTTGTTTAATTATGGAATAGATAACTGTTTATGTTTTGTATGATCATTTGTTGAGAAAGCTAGATAGTAAATAGAATTGAAATAAGGAAAAAGAATATTTTCTGCTCGTATTTAAAAATGTGATCACAACATTTGCGATCTAAAAAAGTCACAATTCCAGTGTCTCCTAAAGCACGTTGCGTGGGTCATATTGTTGTTATAGCAAATGGATAATAGCTCTATAATAGAAAATATTATTACTTATGATTTTTCTCTTTGCATGCCCTGCACGGTTTGAAACAATTGTGTAGCAAATAGAAAACAATAAAATAAAATAAGTCAATTTTTATTGTTTTCTAGCAACAAATAATGATGCACTCTGATAATATATTAGCGTCGTCATCGATGCCATCACAATCAAATTTAACAAATGATGGAACATCAGCGATATTTGACAACAATACAGTGTGTGCAGGTAAATAAAAGAAAATTTAATAGAAAAGATAATATCAAAAGTATACTTTAGATCAACTAGTTGGTGAATTACTAGAGGGCTTATCGGGTAGATTGATGTGGGGTATTATTCAACTGATTCTAATGTTTTTAGGGAATATTGGTAAGTGAATGACAGAAAATATTGCGTAACAAGTCAAGTTTTTACAAATTCCATTCTGTTTATAGGAAATATCCTCACATTAATAGTTTTGAATCGCCGTTTAATGCGAAAAGGAGGAATAAATAATTTACTACAAGGTCTTGCCATCAGCGATATTGTTGCTCCTACTCTCGCTTGTATTCCGCATATCATGTATTATTATGGTCCAAAGAATCATAACAAATTAATAAATTTTGTCAACGCATTTTTTATGCCTGTCGCAACAGGAGCTACGTTTTGTTCGAATTGGATCGGTAATATTTATCTTAGTTGTTTCTCTAGAACATGTTTGTGTTTTAATGAATTTTTATCTTTTAGTTGTGACAATAACTTGTTTTCGTTTGATGATTGTTGTAAAACCACTTTATTCACAAGTTTATTGTTCCAGTCGTAATGAAAGAAAAGCTTTAATAACAATATTTTTAGTTAGTGTCCTATCTATAATACCATATTATTATTATCATTTTGATACAGATGCTCTAAATGTTGTAAAAGCTGTATCAGCTTTACTATCTTTATTATGCCCATGGGTAATATGTGTATTTCTGTGGATATTACTCATACGGATTGTTAACCGTGAAATCGGTGCAAAAAAATCGCAAGAATTCATCTTACATTCAGAAATAATTGCGCAACGTTTAAAATCAAAATCTAAAATAACTAAAATGGTCCTAATTATATGCTTTTTTAACATAATATGCCAATTGCCCGTCCTTATTCTAACAATATTCGGCCTAATTGATGTTAACCCATGTGGACAAATACGTGCATTGATTTATGTTTGCCTCCTTTTTGTATCAAATTTACTATTAATTGTGAATCATTCAATTAATTTTTTTATTTATTCTTTAACTAATTGTAAATTTCGTTATACATTACAAGTTATGTGCCGACATTGCTGTGTTTTTCATGATCCTGTACATAGTCGAATAACGACTCAACGACAAATAATGGCATTTGATGATCAACGAAAACTAGCTGTTCAAAAATCGACAAAAACAAAATATGACTGTAATTCCTGTTCAAATTCTAAAAGTCGAGAAAGTCCACATTTAATGGTAACAATGCCTACCGCAAATATGTCTAGATGTAACAAGAAGAACAATCCATCAGCACGTGTCGCTTTGTAGTGAAGACATTTTCTTTTGTGTTCTTTTTGTTTTGTTTTGTTTTGTCTGCTTTGAAAAAGATAATCACATATCAACATAATTTATTTCTCATTGATAGATATTCTTACAGAGCTTCATGGAAGTTTTCTTTGAATGAAATATGTTCGATATATTGGGAAAGATCGAAAGAAAATATAATTATCCGACAATAAGATGATTCTCTGGAATGATGAAAATAATTCTTTTTTAATGAAAAGTGTTGATTTCTTTTGTGAAACCTGCATAAAAATCACACTTCTGAAGAATATACTATATTATTCTCTTTGAAAGTTATAATACAAACTTTCTTATGTACATTTATTTTTCTATAATCTTTCTGTATAAATTAATTAAAAAACAAAACATGCTAAACAGCAAACAACAATGCTTCGAGGGAGACTTTAAATGCAACATAACATTTAGAAAGAATAAATCCGGCGATCTCATTTCCTAATGTGATAAGCTGTCTTGTATAGCTGATAAAAACACTTTTATCTTAACACAAGTACACATCGTTGAAGCTAAGATATTAATAGCTACATTATGGAGTAGAACTATCAAAAGAGTGACATAATGACCTTTGATACTAGATCATACGGAAATTGATATTTGGATTTAATGGATTTGTGCTGCTATCGAAATGGAAATTTAATTATCTTATTTTGTAAGAAAATCCTCTCATTCACTTGATAATAAAAACTATTTATGATTGAAATATAATTAATACAAGTAGGAAAAACACATGTGGGTCAGTTTTGATGTTTTTTTATCGTTAGATTTTTTTCATTTAAAATTTTCTTGCTATATTCATCATTTTTTTGCTTTAGGCTATTTTGAATACAAAGTAATTATTACTTCGCAATAAATCAAAAGCAGGTCCATTGAATGCCGATAGTTTCATCTGGTCGATTGTTACAAATGTCACTTTGATTAAAAATGATAAAAAGATATATATATATATTTTTTTTAAGGCCCCCGCCCCCTCAAAAAAAGTCGATTTTTGTCAAAAATTGAAAATTGAGATAACACCATGGGGTGATAGCCCATATTCTGCTCTTTCAGAATCACTATAGATTTTTTTCCAAAGACCATTTTTTGACCGAAATTTTTAGTGATCTTTGAGAGGTCCTCTATGTCAAAAACGGCAGTACAATTAGGTCGTGGATCTCTAATGACTGATTAATTAATTAGTTAATTAATTAAGCGCTCAGCGTGTGCAGAATTAAAAGTTACGTACGAAAGTTAGGTCAGTTTCCTCAAAAAACGCGTGAAAATTGCAGAAAATTTAAAAAAACAGCAAAAACTTCGAAAAAATATTTTTATGTTTTTCTCAAAATCATGTTTTTCCATTTTCCATCCAATTTCTCATGCCTTCAACTGTGTTTTTTCGAATTTTTCTTTTTACCATTCGATAGAGCATGCAAAGACGCAGGGCATGACGTGCTCTGATTTTTGAAAAAGTTTTTTTTATGCCCAAAAGCGATCGCCTACAAAATTTACTTGCAGTTTTGTTAGGCGTTTTTCAAGGAATTTGAATTCTGGAAACTTTTTCGGCTTACAGAGAGGACTTTTTAAAAATTCGAGCACTGCATGCTCTATCGAATGGTAAAAAAACAATTTTTGAAAAAGTATAGTTGAAGGCATGATAAATTGGATGGAAAATGGGCCATTTTTAACCAGTGTTCACTTTATAACTCCCTTAAACTTGCATATTTCGGGTTGAGATTTTTATCGTAGACTACCCACTATAGTCCCAACATATGCTGAAAATTTCAGCCGATTTGGACTTTCTTTGGAGAAAATCGACCTTTCAGGGGNCCCTTGGTGTTATCTCAATTTTCAATTTTTGACAAAAATCGACTTTTTTTGAGGGGGCGGGGGAGGTCTTAATAGATCAAAATCATTGAAGGAAGTTATTTCTCTGGATACGCTAGCTATAATGCTGTTAAAATTCAGAAAACGGCATAGTTTAATATCACGAAAGATCAGAAGAAGAAAAATGTGCTAACATGAACCAAAACGTTTTTGTATTCATTATAAAAGCAGAAAAGTTCATTATTCTAATACAGTAAGCTAAAGTGCCAGACCACTATCTAATTATATTAACGATAAAAAAAAATCCAAGGAAAAATAAATCACGCATCAATCATAACTATTGAAAATCAGAAATATGAAAGAATCACAGTCAAATCGCCATATCATTTTAAATTTCATCATAGCCAGGCATTGGAAATTTTTCAGCAAATGATTCAATGGAATGTTGTAAGTTTTGCATAGCTTTCAAATGTTCATCAAGTTTCATATTTTCTTTAAAATCTTTTAATGTTACTTGTGAAGGTTTTTTATCGCCATGAGATTTATTAATTGTAACAGCCAATTTTATCGCCTCATCAATATAATTAGCAACCTGAACTATATCATTTTCACCAAAACCACGAGTAGTTAATGCAGGTGTACCTTTAGTATAAAGAAAAAGTAATATGTTTTTATCCGATTTCTTCTATGCTTTTCTTTTCTTTACCGAATCGAATTCCAGAAGGTTTAAGGGCAGATGTATCTCCTGGACATGTATTTTTGTTTACAGCAATAGAGACAGCTTCGAGTACTTTCTCTGCTTTTGCACCATCAAGTCCAATGGGACGTAAATCAAGTAAAGCTAGATGTGTGTCAGTACCACCTAAACGACAAATAAAGCAAAATTATCCGTTTTAATTTTGCTTGATTCTATTTTTATGATATATATATATATACCTGAAACAAATGTATATCCTTTTTCTTGAAGTGATTTAACTAGTTGTTTAGCATTATTTATAACTTGTTTTGCATAAGTTTTAAACTCATCTGAAGCAGCTTCTTTTAAAGCAACAGCAAGAGCACCAATCGTATTATTATGTGGTCCACCTTGTAAACCAGGAAAAACAGCTTCATTTATTTTTCTTTCATAATCGTATGTTTCGACTTGTTGTTCTTTTGCTCCTGTTTTTGTTGTTTGCGTCTTTTTTATTCCACGTCGAAAAAAAATTAATGCCGCACGTGGTCCACGTAAACTTTTATGTGTTGTTGTTGTAACTATGTCAGCATATTTGAAAGGATCAGCAACAATTTTAGCTACAACCAAACCACTAACGTGTGCCATATCGGCAAGAAGTATTGCACCAACTTCATCACAAATTGCGCGAAATTTATGATACTCAAGATTACGTGAATAACACGATATACCAGCGACAATCATTTTTGGACGAAATAGTTTTGATGTTTTAGAAAGAGATTCATAATCAATGAGGCCAGTTTTTGGATCAACTTTATATGGCATTGATTCAAAAAATGCACTTGTAGCTGAGATTTTTTTTGTTGGTGTTGCATAACCATGACTTAAATGACCACCATCAGGTAAATCTAAACCCATCAAACGTCCATGTGTTCCAAGAAGTGCAGTATAAACAGCAAAATTAGCTGGTACACCTGAAAATGTTTGAACATTAACACCCCATTCGCTTTCATTCAAGCCGTATGCTGCAAGAGCTCGTTTTTGTGCTAAAATCTCAATTTGATCAATATATTCATTACCACCATAATATCGAGCACCTGGATAACCCTAAGTAGAATAGAATGAAATAAAATGAAATTGATCCCTTATTCTATTTCTATGAAGTAAAAAATGTGGAAACTTCGGATTTCATCCGAGAGTTATGTGTACTGCAAAAAGTGCATGGGACATATGAGTCATACTAGAATGTCTGAACACCAAAATTATCATGAGAAACTAGGCAGTTTGATTTTTAGGTGTAGTTTTTGTGCATTTTGAGACGTTTTTCAGGCGATGTTTCGTTAGAAAGCTACGATTTAGTTCAAAACTAATATCAGATTCGGAATCAGCGTTAAAAACTGAGTCGATTTATATATGTTGCGGATAATTCTGAGTAAAAAGTTTTTTTTGAAAAATCCCTGTACCCCTCCTCAGGGATGGTCTGATCAAAAATGACAACTCTTTCGATAACTCAGCCATTTCTTGACGGATCCTTCTCATCTTCGAACTCGACCGAGATATTGATGAGATCATTCTGTGTACAAAATTTCAGCTCAATCGAATGTAGTTGTGAAGAGTTGTCGAATAAACGGACGGACGGACACACTGACCGATTCTATAGTGTACTCTTTTTTTTTGAGTACACAAAAACATGATCTAAGATAAATTGTTTAATTACTTCAGAATACTTATTTGTTAAACATGATCCAAGTGTTTCAAGAACACTACGTGATGTGAAATTTTCCGATGCAATCATTTCTAACCCACGCTTTTGTCGACTTTTTTCTTTTTGTATTAATCCATACATTTCTGGATCACTATCACGCAAGGTTTCTCGACCGGTCCATACTAATCGTCTGCTATTGATCTGTTGAGCCTTAGAAATTAATAAATAAATGATAATTATTTCTTTGTTGGTGTTTACTTTTAACATTTTCTTACTTGTTTTATAGAATAAAACAATGATCTTTGAAATAAACTTTTCATCTTTATTTTATCGGAAGATAAACTATATTAATAAATAAAAAGAAATAAAATGAAAATAATTTTCTTGTCTGAAATTTTATTTTAGCAAATATCCGTAGCTCTCGAATCGGACTAATCACAAATAGAGAAGTAATGACAACAAAAATAGACAGAAAGAAAAAAAATTTACATTTTGTAATGGGGCTCTTTTTTTTCTCATACACATCAAGAGGTACTACTGTTCGATAACGTTGTTTCGGTGTTGATTGATAAGGATGAAGCAGCTGTAGCTGTGTCGATAGATGATGCCTCGGGCTTAACTTTTGTTGGCTCTCGTTGATCCCATCTAAATAAAAGTAAAAATAAAATACAAATCATGAATACCTTCTATTTTTCCAGAAGTGTGAAAAACTATTACTAAAATTAACACTCTCAGATAGGTTTATATCACTTTCAGATAACTAATTAATGAGGTTTATGAAACTAGAAAACATAAAATTTTTTCTTGATATTGCATTTGGAGATATAAAAAAAATCGATTAGTTTATGATGCATAATGATTACCATTTGATAATTATCATAATAATTCATATATGAATGCATTGCAAACAAAACCAACACAATTTGCCTTTTCTTATTATCCAATCAGTTTTTAGTTAAAAGTCAACGTCGAAGATAGTAGACTACATGATAGCTTATGTTTTTTTTTAAACTCACTTCGATGATTGTGCATTATTTTTACGTTGATTTCGTTGTTGCTCCTCATCGTTATTTGTAACTTTTTTCTTTTTTTTTCTATCATGTGGTGACGAGGAAGATATTGATGATGATGACGACGATGATACTGATGATGACCTTGATCGTGATAAGGAATTTGATGATGTAGATGAAGCTGATGAATGCCGATGACGACGATGGCGATGACGACGATGATTTCGACTAGATTTTGATGATTTTGAACTTAAAATAATTTAGAAAAAAAACATCAAATCAATAAAATTCTTTTTTGTTAGAAAAAATAAGATAAAAAAACAAAGCTAACAAGATCCAACTTACGATACTTGTCTGTAAGAAAAGATGATAGACGAATTTGGATGCCAATCTTATACGATCAATCTAGAGTCTAGTGTATTACTAATGGTTTTTTTTTAATAGGGATATACTTAGTTAAATATTAAAAATTTCAATAATTAAAAAAGATTTTGTTTCGAAAAAAAAATTTAATTATGACTTACTTTTTCGATTGTTTTGAACGATGATGACTTCGAGATTTAGAACGTGAACGTGATCTTCTAATATACAAGAAAATGATGAAAACGAAAAAAAAAATATTTAATGATAAAATTTACTTATGAGATGATCGTCTACGTCGTCGGTGATTACTTTTTGATCGTGACCGCCGATGATATTTTGAACGATTACAAGATTTCGATGGTGATCTAGAATGTTTTGATCGCCGATGTTGATGTGAAGATGCTAATATCGATGATGTTGAACGTTCATTTTTAACATTAAGTAATTTTTCAACAATTGTTGGATTTATATTTGAATTCGTTGTTGATGATTCTATTGAATTTATTACTGATGTTGATTCATTTACTTTCGTTTTCAATTGCTGTACAAGCATTTCAGCTTTTCGTTTACGTTCTTCTTGCTTATCACGTGTAATTTTGTCACGTACAAAACCACTAACACGGTCTCGACGTTGTTCTTGTTTACGCATTTTTTCAAGAAATTCAGGCGAAGGAGGCCGAGGACCAATAAATTGATTAAAGTCTTCTTGTTTGTCTAAATATTCTAATGTATTATTAATATATATTTGTTTTGAAGCAATCGAATGAACACTCTACTAAATAATTGTCAAGTGAAATTACTTGTATAATATTATGAAAGCTGAAATCCTCCTTTCTAGATGACTTCGGTTCAAAAAATGCTCGTAGGAAAAGTAAGAATTACGCAGTATTGGTTTTAGTGTTTTATTTTTAGCAATGACCAAAAGTTATGTTTTCATACAATTTTCATCGTTAAGAAAAATACTGCACAATTTGCGAGTAACCACCAGTTTAGTCTTCGGAAGTACAGAACGATTAGTGATTTATTAAAAAAGACAAGACAGATCGAAAACTAATTGATTCGAGCACTAAATGTAACGATTTCTAGTTCACAAAATTCTAGTTCTTGAACTTTATCAAAAGTTCAAATTATGAATAGATGAAATGTAAATCTTTCATGAAAATAGTATCAGAATGCAATGATAATATTTTTAAGTAGAAGATAATTTAGTGAACTTATTAGAAAGCTTTCGGTAATAACCAACAGTGATTTGTGAAAGTTATCATGTATGTAAATAATACTCAAATAATTTATCGTGGTGCCCATATTTTGCACATCTAATAAATTTGTTCTTTGTAAAACGATAACCACAATGTGAATGAGAGTGATTAAAATATGAATCTTTCTATAAGATGAGACTTACATTCTATATTTAACGCAAACTTAATGTATGTTTAAGTCCAGTTAGAAAAATAGAAGTTTTGTTTTTGTATAGAAAGCTTTATACTGTATTTACACATTATTGACCAGTACATATTTTATTTCGCTAGACAAGATAAATATAATTCTTCCGTTGCAAGCAACTATAAAAGTAATAGTGAATGAAAAATAAATTCATTCTCAAGGAATGGAAGCATCACGATGTAAACTGTACATGGCGTATGAGTGCTGTTCTATAAATAATGTTCTTATTTGTGTGTTCATACAAGAGGAGAAGCAAACTGATGTGAATATCAATTCAATATTCTAATGAGTACATTAAGTAGTGGAGATGAGAAAATTCGAATGTAAAGATCAATACTGATTAAGGCATAGCTGTGTTAATTACTTTCTATGAAATATAAGTGATATATTCCTAGAGTGACAGTCTAGTAATATCATGGAAGAAAATTCTTCTCAGTATCTCGAGTTTTTAAATCAATATCAAAAACAAAACAATTTAAAAATAATTACTTGGTTGCATGGAATTTGAATCATCATCTGAATTAAACTCTTGACACGTCGGTGTCAATGATTCTTCAGTATTTGTTTTTAATACTAATTTAACACCTTTACCATGTACATTTTGTTGTATATCATTATCGAGATTTCGTTGGTTTTCTTGATTTTTACTACGAAGAATACCTTGCTGAAAAAAGTTAAAGAAAATGAGATTAAAAAACAAAATAAGATTATTTGATAAAATTTTACCACGCATAATTGTAATTTTAGTTGGTAGTAATTATGATGTATATGATCACGTTCGAGAAAGCCAAAACGTGGATCATTCTTTGTTCGAATAGATTGTTCAAATGCTTGACCGTTGCGTGCGACATATTCAGCTAATTTATCTATAATTGGTTTCACATCTGGAGGTGGTGGAATTACATGTGTTGATGAAGATGAATCTGATTTTGGCCTAATAAATAAATAAAAAATCATACATATATATATATATTGATATAAAAGTCTTATTGATTTATTATGAAAGAAGTTAATAAAAAAACGAATAGCTAATTAATACATACGAAAGTTCTTCAGTTTTGATTTCTTCTTTTTTTGGCGACATTTTTTCTTCTTCATTTTCTTTTAAGACTCTAAATTAGAAAAAAAGATAAGAAAAACTATTTACTGAAAATTCATTTCACTGTTAATATACTTTTCACGTTGTCGAAGATGCTCATATTTTTTAATAAGTTGTCCATAAGCTGTATTGTGAATATTCATTTGTACTGGTGGTTTACGTGATGTTTCATCCGATTTCTTTGTTGCATTAGAATTATCATTATTTGTGCTACCCCTTAATAATGGATGTAAATATGAATCACCTCCTTCATCTTCATCGTGACTATTATTTTGATCAATACCTATGATTTAAATAAGATTAAAATTAATAGAAGATTTTATTTCTCCTGCTTTTTATACCGTTTTTATTCGTTTTTTTCTTTTGATTATTATTATTATTATTGTTATTATTAGTATTAGTATTATTAGTAGTAGTAGTTGAATTATTATCAAAGTTGGGTCGATATTTTCCGGATTTAATCATTATTATAAGATGGCGATAATAGGGATTAAGATAGTGATCATATTTAAGAAAGTCGAATTGAGGATTATTGGCTTGTTTTGTTTTAAGAACAATTTCCATTTGAAGACCAGAAGTAGATACAAAACTAGCAGTTTTTTCAATCACAGCATTCAATTTAATGGATTCAGGCTATCGAAAATAAATCAATAGATTCCAGTCAAAAAAAAGGTCTTTTAAAAAAACCTACAATATCCATTCCATAAGGTATTTGCAACTTTTCTGATGGATAAAATGGTTCATATTCATCATCATCATCATCGTCCAGTGTTTGTGGAACTTCTAAAAGTACAGAAAAAATAATAATAATAATTCTGATTAATCTTCGATAGATTAAATGCAAATGCAAAATCATAGATTAAAAAATATAATCCTTGATATTTTTAAAGAAGATTTTACAAGAAAAGCTCTTCTTACATATTGGTAAACGATAAGTGGATCTTTTTTTATTCTTTCTTTTTAATAAAACAAACTTTTTCGTCAAAAACAATGAATAAATGTGTCAGATCAACAGAATTATTTATTATTTATAATTAAAAAAAACTTCTAGAATCATTCATAACTTATTTTTCATTTATTTTTATAGTAAACAAAATTGCAATCGGAAACTGATTTCGGAAAGCGACAAAGACGGTGTATCCTTTCTAAATCAACAGCTATTATATACGATTCACTATGTATGTCATATAAAATTATATGTAGAAGAATGTCAAAACTCATCTTGTGTAATAGTATTAGACCTCGCAAAAATAAAACCTTGTCTTTTTCATTCATACAATACTATAGACTTATATCTCCATCTATTAAGAGCAGAACGTAAGTATACTTTATAGAGATTTGTTTTGATTGACATACATATTCAAAACTACTATTATATCAAAACTTTGACGTATGTCATGAAAACTTGAACTGTGCATTTAGTCTTTTGTATACTTCAAGGTGTTCTAAGAATCAAAGAAAATTAGAATTTATTCTATGTGCAAGAAGCATATAGTACACAAAAATAGGATGAGATACATAACGACGTCAGCATGTATTTTTTTTTCTTTGCAGAATTAAATTATAAATCTAACAAATACAAAATGCAAAATCCGTAAAAAAATATCAATCTTTCTAGTTTTAATCTGATAAAACGCATAGCAAATTGTAGATTAATTTTTATTCTACGTGATTTATGAATGCTATAATCAGTTTTGTTCTAGTTTCACTTTGGACAACTACCTGTCGCTATCCGAAGAAGTATTAAATATTGAAATAATTTCATAATTCATGTCCGATGAACAATAATTAATATTGACAAGGTAAGATATGTTATCTAAATAACTGAAGTTTCTATTCTTTGAGAATGTTTTATTAATACTTGTGTATTGTTATAATAGCAACAATATCTTCTTTCGTAAAATTTATCAGAATAAAATGATTACGGAATACATATTTCAAACATTCGATGAAATATTTTCGTTTTTCATTGATGTATTCTCTGATAATAGCTTAGAATAGCTAATACCAGTGAAGAAGTAATCGCGTAAATCATTTATTTTCGATGTACTAAAATCAAAGTATATGTAAATTTGGAGCACAATGATTATTTCAAAGTACGTTTACACGTTATCAAAGTAGAATAAAATAATGTCAAGAAGATATTGCTCTAACTTAATATGCAACTAAATCATATGTTGCGTTGAATATATTAACTATCAAACTGAAAATATTAATCGATATTTTATTATGACTAAATAAATAAGTAAATAAATTGCACTGCTGTTTTTCTTTTTATTTCTATGAATATTTTACTAAAACATCCTGTTACATTCTATTCAAAGAAGATTATGACATGAAATCAGTTTTTGCATATCTGCTATAGATATTTAGAGATACTAAAATATTTTGTCTTGGTTGCTTTAAAAAATTTTTTCGTACAATACAAAAGTCTTGAAATATGAAATTTACCTTCGATTGTTTTACTTGAAGATCCTTTCGTTTTACTTAAATCATCATAAGTATATCCAACTTGACTGTAAGCGGTTTTATCTGCATTAAGTCGTTTCCATTCTTCTTCTAAAGACAAGTTTAGAGTCAGTATATAATTGTTTTTGTTGTTTTTATTTTGTTTTACCTTGTTGTAAAGCTTCTTTTTCCATATCTTTATATAATGCCAAATACCTTTCTTTATCACATTCTTCTTCAATACGTTTTTCTTCTTCACTTAAAAAATGTAATTCATTATTTGATTGTTTTTGTCGTATTAAATCACTATCCCATAATTTCAAATCAGATAAATGACCACGACAATCATACCTAGAAAAATTCAGAAAAAATCCAGAATTAAAATAATGAAATAACAGAATGAAATTTTCTTTCTTTTTTGCTTTTATGTAGAAAAAAGGATTCTTTTTTTAAAGTTTCTCTCTTTAAAAATATAAAATCATGCCCTTATTTATTTCTCAGAAAGACTGATGTGATGAGTTGTCTGTCCTACTGCAATAAAAAATAGAATTGAAAAGTATATATAAATTACATTTAGAAAACAAAGTATTTTTTTTTCACTTATACGTTTATATATATAATAAATATAAATATAAAAGAGATAAGATAAACTTACCAAATTGTAGAAGAAATAGCAGCTTCTCACCTGATTAGTACCATTTATCATCTTTTTTTTAGCCTAAAATCGTAAATAAACACTACCAACACTTACTTGTTTCTATCTCATAGAATAATTAATGAAAAATCAGTAGATGTCTCTTAAGAAGTTTTTGTTTTTCATTGTATGATTTATCGAAGTAAAAAACAAAAAAAATAGAAACAGAAAAGTCATATTTTGCACACCTGTCAATCATAACGTTTTCATCGCCATTCCATGGTATAAGACTTTGACCACGATCAATAGCTTTCGCAGAAAAATCATCACGAAATAATTTACATGAATAACCAAAAACAATTAATTCTTCTTCTTTAAATTCATCATGACCATTATTATATTCATGTTCCTGTTCTTGTTCATTGTCTAGTTCAGGAAATAAATTTATATTCGACATTATTATTACTTCAAGTAAGAGAAAATAATCTGACGAACATACACAATCGATTTCACGTCATCTCATAGATTTCTATTGGTACAATATAGTTACCAATGGAAAATTTCTTTACAAAGAGGCTTTTTGATGTTTATTAAAATTGATTCATGGCGATATATGACCATACACGAGATGCTCGCCGTTGTTGTTTTTTTGTTTGAAAAAGAGTGGGTTTAAGCAAACAATAGTATAGCTTTTTCATGATTGTTAACGTATGAACATTTTAGACAAGAATTTCTTTTTTTATTACGACCTATTTTAGGTGAATGATGACTCATATGATGATGACTATTGTCATCAAAGGAGAACAGTCAGTTTTGTACAAAAGATAATAACTAGAAAAAGTATAACGATGAAAAAACTTTAATTTGAAAAAAAGATTATCGAGCGATAGTCAGTTTGTAGACGAATCGAATCTGTTTGTCAATTATCATTCTATTCATCATTTCAACATCGATTCATTTTCCTTATATAAAATCATAAATTGTTTTTTTTGTTTTTTGAATTTCAGATAAATAATGATGGCCTCAATCGACGTATCAACATCATCGTCAGCTCCGAATCCAACAAATGCACTTGTTTTACCAAATATTATCTATCCCGTAATTGATCAAATGGATAAATCAGGTTATAAAGATATACAATTCGATATGCGTTCAACATTATTTAAACTAGAAGAAATTTATCCAGGTTTTTCTCGTTGCTTTCTTCAATCATTCATAAGTAGAGAAATGCCATCGTTGTCTTCAACAACAAATACGAATGAATTAACACTTAAACTTGAAAAATATTGTGATAAATCACCTTATTTTATATCATCGTTACATAATGAACAAGTATTTCATGAATTAAATTTTCGTTCGAAAAATCTTAAACGTATATTAAGTCGTATACCTGATGATATTAATGAAAAACGTGAATTTCTTGAAACAATCAAAGAAATAGCAAGTGCTATTAAAAAAACACTTGATAGTGTTACCAATACTTTACACTATTTTAAAACTGTTGAAGGTCGGCAAGCATTAGAAAATGAAAAAAAAGAATTTATTAAATACAGTAAAAATTTTAGTAATACATTAAAAGCTTACTTTCGAGATAGTAAACGTGATGATGTTTATATGGCAGCAAATCATTTACTTATTCAAATTGATTATCTTTTACGTACTATAAAATTATATTGCGAAACAGATCAAATTGATGATTGTTTATATCCATCATTATCTCAACATCAAAATCAAATGAAACTTCTCGCATCAACACGTTATTCAACGAATAATCAACAACAATATAATATAAGACAATCATCTGCTTCATCGAATAGTCGACAATCATATGAAACAAATTATTCGTAAGAAAATTTGAAAATAGAAAACAAGTGAAATTCTTTTTAAAACACACATTATTTAAAAAGAACATTTTTCTTTGTACAGTATACTTTTATTTATTATGTATGTATCAAAACAAATATCTGGGTAAAGAAAACATGCTAAAAATAATTCATATTCCGTTCAATTGTACAGTAGGATTTTTTTTCTTCTTTTTTTTTCTTCTTTTATTAATATTGAATGATACTTATTTCTCTGCTTATTTTTGTTTTCTTTTTTCTTGATAGAATATTAAGGAAAAAAAAGTGACACATTTCAGAGCCAACAGCTCATTATTTTCATTTCTACTAGCACTATTTCCAAAGACACACTGCAGATGGGTCAAAATTCTATAGCAAGTTTTCTTCTTCTTTTTTTACCTCGATCAATACCGAGAACCACAATTGTTCTTCGACTGTAATTATTTTTGTGTTTTTTTTCTCGTTGCATACATATTCAATGTCAGGTATCGTCCGATGGTAGTTAGCACATAAAAACTACTTGAATAGAGTCAGCATTGACTAATAATTAATCATTAAAGGAAAGTGAATCATCTATACCTTTATTTCTATCTGAAAAAGAAGAGAAGAGGGAAAAATAGACAACAGGAAAATATGATTGTGTGCATTGACGTATGGATCTGTTGTGGGCACATGCATCAGCTCGACATTAATAGCTAACTTAAAGTCGATGTGCAGTAAGGAATAAAAGAAATAGAAGGACGAACAGCAGAAAGAAAGAAAGAAAAGTCCACCCACTCATTTTCCTTTCTATTGGCAAGTAGTGTAACAATAACCGATACTTTCCACATTCATCGATTTTTTTTTGCTGTTCTTTCTTTTTTCTATTTGTTTCGACAGAATTTCCCATGATCACATGAGTGAAATAGAAGATATAATAGAATCCATTGTGATTTATTTTTAAACGGGTATGCACAGATTGTTATTCATATATGTAAAATGACGTCACATTGAACGAGTCAGATTCAATTATTTTTTCTTTTTGATGTTGTGTCATTTTCTGTTAATATTTATTTTAAATAGCGTTATACTATTATCTCAACACGAGATATACATTAACTTTGTTTGCTATATCATCATCAATTTTTCAATCATTGTTTTCTTTTGTTTATGTTTAAGATTGAAATAGGAAAAACGACAAATTTTACTTAAAACATATTTTGATCGATTTGATCAAGTGAACAGAAAAAAATGCCATCTGCAAATGTCGATACTCGTACATTTAAACAACGGAAAAGTTTTGGTAAATGGTTGAATGATTAATTGTATGTTTCTAAAAAATATAACTTTTCCTTTTCTTTTTTTAAAGCAACAAGAAAAGAAGAAGTAGCTGGCATTCGAAGTAAATTTCCAAATAGTAAGTTTTTATCATCTATAATTATAGAATAATAATTATGAAAACAACAAAATAACTTTCATTATTTCAGAAATTCCAGTTATTGTTGAAAGATATCATAAAGAAAAAGACTTACCGATTCTTGGTAAACTACATTCATTTTTTTTATTGATTAGCTTTTTGTCTTGATCAATTTTACTCTATTTATATAGATAAAACGAAATTTTTGGTACCTCAAGAATTGACAATGTCACAATTTGTAACCATTATTCGGTAAATTGAAAAAAGAAACTTTCATTTTTTGTTTGTGACATTAATTTAAATTAGAAATCGTATGCAACTAAATGCCAACCAAGCATTTTATTTACTGGTGAACAATAAAAGTATTGCGTCAATGTCAACTTCCATGGCTGAAATCTATCGCGATGACAAAGTAAGAATATAAATAGTTAATAAATGTTTTACTATGAAAATATCATTTTTTCCAATGATTATCAAGGATGACGACGGTTTTCTGTATATGACTTATGCTAGTCAAGAAATGTTCGGTGGTTTTGATCAATAAGTGAAACAATTTATTCTATAAATATATTTATATATATAAATATTTCGTTTAACTGCATGTTTCTCTTTTTTTTGCTGTCGTTCGTCTTCAGTATTTTTTTTCTTGTGAAAACTATATTCTATCTTTTGCTCATAAAACTGTTATAGAAAATAGGAAGATATTTTATGTCATAATGAGCCGGTACGACAATTAATCTATCATCTGTGTGCATATATTTTCCATCGTCATGTAAATGTGCAACTTAAAGACAATTATTTTCTTCTTCTTTTTCAGACTAATCTAATCTATAAATTTATTGCATCCAACCTATTTTTGTTCTACAATATAGACGACTGTGTAATAGATTACATTTTTTTTGTTTGACGGTCTTTTTTTTCTCTTGCTTCAATGCATTATTAGTGTGGATTTTAATTTTTTTTCTTCCTTTACTTGTACGCGTGTTGTAATTTTTTGTTTCGTTCTGATTAATATGTATTGATCACAAACAGTTTTATTTTGTATATTATTCAAGTAAGAAAAAAAATTTAGCACACACATGCATTTTATTTGTTGTGTTTTATTTATCTTAGCCAATTTTTTTCGGGAGAACTTTACTTAGTTTTTTCTTTAATTTCGATTTTAAGGATGTTTGTTTTTTAGATTCTTTTTCAGAACGAGATGATAATGAAAGTGTACAGTAGGGTTTGTCAGGCGTTGTTTTTAAATAGAAACTACCACTGCCAACTTTATAAATAGGATTACTTTTATCAGCATAAAAACCCATACGTGGATAAGTTAAATCATTATCAACTGGATCTTTACATTTCTTCGATAGATAATCTGTCCATGATGAGCAGAGTTTTGCTCGAAAACTACATTGATTAATTGATGATATGAAATAATGTGGTGATCGAAGATGATTACAACCGATATAAGCATGAATATTAAGAAAAACTTTTTTTAATGGATTTAGTGCTCCTAATCGATCGCGAATTTTTCCAAGGATACTTTTCTTTGGCATATCTTCACTAGTATCGTTTTCTTTTCGATTCCTACTATAAAGAAAACGTTTAATACGAAAACGTTTTTCAGTTTCGTCGTTGTCTTTAATGTTGATAAATTTTTCACATCCTTCTGCACTACTTTTCCCGCCATCGGGAAAAAAATCCATGTGTCCACTTTTTTCTTGTAAACCAAACGTTGTTGATGTATGAATACAATCAACGAAATCGGCATCATCCGATGATAAACGTTTATCAATAGAAGCTTTACGTAATAAGGGTCCAGAAGGATCGAGACCAGATATACGTGCAAACCTTAATTTTTTGTTTGATATAGTGTAGTAATTATTTGAAGCAAATGCACAAAGGTGAGCACCAAGACTAAAATTTTATCAAAAACAAAAATTAGAAATACGGACTAGTAGTTTAAACGAAAAACAAGCGATGTTCTTTTTCTTTTACCTAAATCCTATACAATGCAAACGTTTAGGGTCGATAAGATTGTTTTGTATAAATTCGGCTAGATGTTGTCCAGCTATGTCAGCATTACTTACAGCTGTAATGAAATTGACTTCTCGTGCTCCTTGTTCCCAATCAATTGCAATAACGCAAAGATTCTCGTTCATTTTATTATTTATTATTTCATTCTTCATTTCACTAACCCAATCCCATCTCCAATCCATATTCCATCGTTCAGCATACCCATGAGCAATTAATTTAATTGAACAATTCTGAAAAGATCTTTCTTTTAACCATTTCGTAGTATCTGCCCATAATATTGTTATTGGCTTGTTGATATTTTGTTTTGAAAATACATGAAAATATGTGTCATATTCAGTTGTTCCTTCAATTTTTTGTATCAAAACAAAAATTTTAGCGATATATACGAATAGTAAAAATGGTCGTAACATATAGAATATTTTGTTTTTCGATTCTGTGAGAATAAATGTATGTGTATATATGCATATGTATATGTATATATATATATGTCAAATAGTGCCTGATTATGTTGATATGTTTGTTTTGTGATAACGGGACCTTAACGGTTTATTCGTTGGTAATATTTTGTTCTGTTCTTTACATAAATAGAAAAAAAAGCAATTGGAGGAAAGCTAAAGGAGAAATATTAAGATAACCTATTACAAAAGTTTTTGTAAATCTTAAATTTGCATAAATAATAATCATTTTAAAGAACAAAAATTTTCCTATTTTGCTTTATTGTAGAGTTTCGGTAATACCGAAGCAAGAAATAGTATTTTATTACACAATATCTCGTTCGTTAACGGCGTGGTATTAAATCAATAGAAGAAAACATAACTGACCGTCCAATGTCTCTATTTCGTTTTCTTTCGAGTAAAGTGGGTACTGGCTCAGGTTCAGTTGCCGGTGCTCATACTGTAGCTAATACATCATCACACGGAGCTGTTACCGGTGGTCATGGTCATGACTCACATGCTGCGCCATGGGAAGGCGTTAATCTCTGGCGTACACCATTCAAAGGTGATACTGATACCGTTACACAAGTAAAACGTACTAAAGGTGTACTTGATCGATACGTTGAGAATCGTATTCGTCGTATGCAAGAAATGCAACTTTTTGCTTTGGTAAATGATATTTTAATAATAGAAAATTAATTTAAATTGACAATTCTAATTATCTATTTAGCGCAACAAGGCTACACCTACTTGGGTTATGATGCCAAAAGATAAAATTCTTCTCGCAGCACAAGGTGTCATAGTTGTCTATGTTCTTTATCAAGTTTCTACAACTATATACAATCATTTGAAAGCGAAAGATCGTCTTAAATGTAAATTAACATTCATTTGCTTTGATGTCAATTGAATATATATATATATTATTTATTTTTATTTTTATTTTAGTGGTCAAATTATTTTACAAAGACAATGTTAATTAACTCAATACATTGTGAATTCATTTTTTCGAATCATACTAGAGAACATTCGTTCCTTGTCCTCATGTCCTTTATCTTTATGTTTTCCTGTGTAACAACTAAAAATAGCAGTTTAACTTTGAAATAAACAACTTAGTTTAAATGAGTTTTTGATTTTGCACTGATTTTTTTCTCTTGAAATATTCAGATGAATCCACCGAATAAATCATCTACTTTAGATGGTTGGAATGATCCACCAGCTAATCTTGCTTTATCTGATACGATATCAACAAAACGTGCTCTACTGAATAAACGTGTTCCATATACTAATCAAGATTTGACATCGACCAACAATCGTATGAAAACACATGCCGCTGAATTTCTTTCGTAGAGATTTCAAAATTCTATTTTAGTTTCCAATGCTTTAACAGCACCACCAATTTGCTCTGCATCGACAGTGCCCATACCAATTGTGTTCGATAAGGACGCTTCATCGAAAAATGATCTATTAACTATTGAAGAAATGAATGAAGTGTTTAAAAAAAAATTTAAACAACTAGAAGAATCATCAAACATTGAAGTAAATGTGCTTAGAAAATAGAAAATATTTTATTTAAAATTAATCAAATTTTCTCTTACAGAAAAAAATTCTTGAGGATATTAGTAAAAAGGTTCAAGTCATGAATGATGAATGGGCTCAAGAGAAATTATCATCAAATACAAAACAAATATTATCAAATATATTTCGTGAACTTGATTCTGATCATATACAGCAAGCGTTTGATATGCATGTTATATTAGTTAGAAATGCAAGTTCAGAAGTAAGGCTTTGTTGTTCGTAAAGTTCCTATTCAACTTTTCTTTTGCTTTTCTTTTATGTAGGTTGTTCGCTTTATTGTTGGTATCAAACGATTAATACAAGAATTACAGCGATTATCTAATTAAATTTTATCTTGTTAAATTTTTTTTTTTTATTGTTATTAGTTTCTTCTTTCCTTTAAAGCATTGCCTATAATAAAGTTTTATTTTTCAGATCAAATTTTTTAATATTCCCTAAAAAATGTCGAAAAAACCAACTGTGAAAAAACCGACGGTGCCAGCAATGTTTTCCAAAAATCCTCCTTCTACAACGACAACAACGACAACAAATGACAAAGAAAATCTGATAGAAGTTAAACCGAAAAGTGATCGACTTGTTCCATGGGTTGAGAAATAGTAAGAGTCTTATTTTACTCCGTTTTTTTTTATAGATTTTAAATATTTTGTTTTTCTCTCAATAATTAGTCGACCAAAGAAAGTAAGCGATGTTGCTTATCAAGATGAAGTGGTTGCAGTATTGACAAAATGTTTAGCTGGTAGTGACGTAAGTTAAAGTGCAGAAAACGTAAAATTTTGAACGAAATACATTTCATTTAGTTTCCCAACTTATTATTTTATGGACCACCAGGTACTGGAAAAACGAGTACTATTCTTGCTGCTGCTCATGAACTTTTTGGGTAAATAGTTTTCATAGATGAAAAACATTTAGGAAACGGTGTCTTTTGCATTTATCATTTTAGACCTCAATTATTTCGCGATCGAGTTATGGAACTCAATTCTTCTGATGAGCGTGGTATCAATGTTATACGTGAAAAAGTAAAAAAATTTGCACAGTTTTCGGTTATTGCAACACGTTCTGAGTAAGAGACAATTATATAAAAAAAGAAAAAAAACTCATAATTTGTTTCTTTTTATAATTTAAAAATTAAAGTGGTGCCTATTGTCCATCATTTAAATTGATTATTCTTGATGAATGTGATTCAATGACAAAAGCAGCTCAAGTAAGGAGAATTTTCATGCCTCTTTTTATTATTAATATGATTATTTTCATAGGCGGCTCTACGTCGCACAATGGAACGTGAATCTAAAACGACAAGATTTTGTTTAATTTGCAATTACATAAGCCGGTAAACATTTTTTTTTAAATTTATTCATCCATTTTATTATGAAATAATTTTTGTATCTCAAAGAATAATCGATCCAATTACAAGTCGTTGTGCGAAGTTTCGTTTTAAACCATTAAAAGATAGTATTATTGTACAGCGTTTACAAACAATTTGTGATACTGAAAATGTTCAACATGAACCAGAGGTATTTGTTTGTTTTTCTAATTGAAATTTATTATATACTTGAATCTTGAAATATTCTTTGTACTCTCTTGATACTAGGCAATAACTGAATTAGTGAAATGTACTGAAGGTGATATGCGTAAAGCAGTAACATTTTTACAAAGTGTTGCTCGTTTTCGTGCAAATACGGTAATAACAGCAATTGATGTTCAAGAAATAACTGGTGTATGTTATTAAATATAATTTGAAAAGATAAAAGACTCATTTTAACTTGTAGATTATTCCAGAGAATGTTATTGAAAATCTTTATCAAGTATGTCATTCTAGCTCATATGAAAAATTGGCCACAACTGTTAAGGTATATAGTAATGCTTCGATGTTATATTACGAGTATATATCTATTTCTTTCTCTTTATTAGAATGTATTATTAGAAGGCTATGCAGCTCATCAATTATTATTACAATTACATGATTATATTTTGGGACAAATGGCATTAGGTAATGAACAAAAAGGAATTATTTTTGAAAAAGCTGCTGTAAGATAAAAATAGATGAAAGAAGGTACTGTTTTTGTGAAATTTTAATTTTCTTTTATTAGATTGTTGACGGCTGTTTACTGGATGGAGCTGATGAATATTTACAACTGATGGATTTTCTCTGTACGGTGATGCATCAATTATGTCGATCATAAATTGAATAAAGATTAGTTTTTTCATGTCAGATCTAGATTGATATTTTTTTCTCCAGAAATTGTATAAGTATTCTTTTCTTGTTTGTCTATTCTTAAATAAATGATTCAAGATGAAATCAACTATAATTAAGAGCCAATCAATGATTGTTTATATTTCAAATCTCTTGAAAAGAAAGATTTCTAATTTCGTATGCCAATATCATCATTATTTATTCAAATATCAAGTTTCTATTTAAATGAATCGGGATTTATCCCTATTTATTTTTATTTTTGTCTTTGCAAAGTTATCATGATGCGTTTTTTTCTATGCGTTTATACGAGAAATTTCCACAATCAAGCTTAAATTGTACATCATCAATCATCTGTTGCATACAAGATAATATGCCTATCAACATTGACTAAATCTGTTTCCTCTCATTAGATATTTTTACCAACTATACGATCTCTGATACTAATGTCAATTATCAGTCGTTTCTTTTTCTTCTGCCCGAAAGAAAATTGATGTATATGCTCAGTTATCCAATCTTGAGTGCATCTTACCGATATTGTTGATTTATTATTCATCAAGTAGAGAGAACCACACCAAATAAGAAATAAAAAGATATAATAACGAGGATATTTAGTACTTTCCTCGCACTGTTCTCTAATGGAAACTGTCATACTGTAACATAAGCTGTAGTTTTAGTACATAATTTGTTGTTAGCTTTCTTTCTTCGCCGGTTGGTATTTTCTTTCTGCTTAAAAGCAGCTAGCACTATGTATTCAAAATACTTTTATTTGATTATATACCTGAGCATACTTGTGAATGTAAAATCTCAGTCAACCTTTGATGGCGATGATGATTATGATACACAACAACAAATACGCACAGGTAATGAATAGACTTATTTTTTAATCTTCATTTATGTATATATATATATATAATGAATGTAGAACCACTGATTTTCATCCGTCGACCACAGTCAACAGAAGTTACCATTGGTAGTAATGCAATATTTTACTGTAGTTCATCATCCAGTCCAATCATATGGTCTAAAGTATAGAATTAGATCTTCATATCAACAAAATAATAACAGATATTATTTTGTTTTGCATAGAATGATATACCGATAGGTCCAAGTTCAAAACATATGATAACTAGTCAATATCTTCAAATTGTAAATGTTGATGAAAATGATGAAGCAACATATGCTTGTACAATACGGAATACAGTTGAAATGAAAACAACATCAGCAAATCTAACTGTACTCAGTAAGATAGCTTTTATTTGAAATTAGTTTTATAATCTTTCCTTTTTTTTTAAAATTAATGTTTAAGTTGCTCCTCGCTTTTCTCCATTACCCGATACATATCGTCTTGGTTTGAAAAATTTATCTATCGAATTAAGATGTCAAGTTCTTGGAAATCCAAAACCGAAAATTATGTGGTATAAATCTCGTAAGTATTAATACATATTTAGTCAATCTCTTACAATCTATTATGAAATTAGATGTCAACATTCGATCATCGCATCGTATGCGTTTACTTGATGATAGTCAAGTATTACAGATTAATCAATTACGAAATGATGATGCAGGTGTTTATACGTGTGTTGCAGAAAATTCTCTTCGACGCATTGTAGCATCAACGGATGTTCGCGTTCAAGATCCTAGTACGCGTTTTCTTTTTAATGAATTTTTTTAATTCAATTTATCGTCTAAATAGTACCACCATTGTTTTCTCGACGTATGTCAAATGTAACAACATATGACGGAGCATCAGTTGAACTTGAATGTACAGCAACTGGAGATCCACAACCAAAAATTGAATGGTCTCGAGATAGTATTCCTATTCATTATAGTATTCAGTATGTATTAAAAGAAGATGGCTCACTTTTACTTCCAAATGTTACTGCTAATCAATCGGGCTATTACAAATGTCAAGCATCAAATTATGCTGGAACAGAAATTCATTCATTTTGGGTAACAGTTATTAGTAAGTTTAGAATAAAACATTTATTTATTTTAGGAATTAAACAGAAAAACAACGAAATCTATTGATTTAATTTAGATGATAATCAAATTACTGATGAACTTATAGATCGTCTTGTACAGCAAGCATCAACAGAAGTAAATCGTGCTGTTTCAGAAACAATTCGTCATTTACAAGATCGTCGTCGGCCACGAACACCAGGAGATTTAATGTCATTAATGAAATTTCCTAAACCATTACAATTAACATTGGCTAAGACAGAAGATATTTTTGAACGAGCACTTGATCTTGTGCATCGATATGTTGATAACATAACATTTCCAAGTGAATATGCCACACATCAAATGCGTACTATCGGTAATTAATTTCGAAGAAAAACAAATATATTTGTAAAAGAAATTTTTTTCTTTCTTTTAGAATTTCGACCTGATCATTTTCTTACAGCTCGTCAATTAGAACGTCTTGCACTTGTATCTGGTTGTGTAACGCATCAATTAAAATCTCGATGCAATGAACACTGTATGGCTTATCGTACAGGAGATGGAACATGTAATAATTTGAAGCATCCATTTTGGGGTGCTTCATTAACCGCTTTAACACGTTGGCTACATTCACAATATGAAAATGGTTTTAATACACCACGTGGTTGGAACGAAAGTAAATTATATAATGGTTATGTATTACCATCGGCACGTGAAGTGTCAGCAAGACTGATTGCAACTAAAACTATCACGCCTGATCCAGCCTTTTCTCATATGCTTATGCAATGGGGACAATTTCAAGGTAAAACTATATTTGAAAATATTTAATTTATTTATCGTATAGCACTAATTTAATGAATAATAGATCATGACATGTCATTAACAGTGCAAGCAACAAGTAATACACGTTTTTCTGATAGTCTTCGTTGTATATCATCGTGTTCATTTGAACCGCCATGCTATCCTATCCGTATTCCTGACGATGATCATTTGCGACAAGAGCGTGGTTCATGTCTTGAATTTGTACGATCGGCTGCTATATGTTTAAGTGGTGAAACATCCTTTGTTCATTTACCATATCGACGTGAACAAATTAATTCGTTGACATCATTTTTTGACGCATCAAATGTTTACGGTTCAACTATACAAGATGCTTGGGATTTAAGAGAACGAAGTTCAGGAAAAGGACTTCTTCGAATTCACAGGTAAATTAGATTAATCAAGAAACTAATTTATGAACCATTTTTTTCTCTACAGTACACCTGAATTTCCTAAAGGATTACTTCCCTTCAGCACTGATACACCTGTTGATTGTCAACGTGATCGACAAGCATCACAAATTGGTTGTTTTCTTGCAGGAGGTAATTATTTTTTAACTAAAAAAAACAAACTTCTCTTCTTTACATATCTTTTTTTCTAAAAACAAAAAGATCATCGAGTAAATGAACAAGTTGCTTTAACTGCAATGCATACAGTTTGGGTACGACAACATAATCGTTTAGCTAGACGACTTAGTTCAATGAATCCAAAATGGTCTGATGAACAAGTTTATCAAGAAACACGAAAGATTATTGAAGCACAATTACAAATAATAACATATAAACATTGGTTACCATATATAATCGGTGATGAAGGTATGAATATGCTTGGATCATATAAAGGCTATAATCGAAATATTAATCCATCGATATCAAATGTTTTTGCTACTGCCGCATTTCGGTATATAAACTAAAATTCATATAAAAACATTTTAATAGAATACTTTTACTTTGTCTTTTCTCAGCTTTGGTCATGGTCTAATCAATCCAGTATTTTATCGTTTAAATTCAAGTCTGGAACCAATTCCTGAAGGAAATCTACTACTACGAGATGCATTTTTTTCGCCATGGCGTGTTAAAGAACAAGGTGGTATTGATCCATTATTACGTGGAATGTATGGCGTATCAGCAAAAATAAAGTTACCTCAACAAATCCTCAATGTTGAATTAACGGAACGTTTATTTCATATAACACGTGCTATATCACTCGATTTAGCTGCAGCAAATATTCAGCGTAGCCGTGATCATGGTTTACAATCGTATACAGCATGGCGAAAATTTTGTCATTTACAACCAGATGAAATACATGATTTTGAAGATTTACGTAACGATATATCTGATGTACAAACACGTCGTACACTACGTGATGTTTATAAACATGTTGATAATATTGATGTTTGGGTAGGTGGAATACTTGAAGATAATCTACCTGGTGCAAAAGTTGGACCATTGTTTCGTTGTTTAATTGCTAAGCAATTTAAAGCGCTTCGAGATGGTGATAGGTAACGATTTCATTGTCTATGAAAACAAACAAAACAAACAGAATTTTACATCGTAGATATTTTCATGAAAAACCTGGAATATTCACATCTCAACAAATGAACTCACTACAAAAAACCACACTAGCTAAAGTACTTTGTGAAAATGGAGATCGTATTGAACATATACCACGAAATGTATTTTTAAATGCATTGTATCCACGTGATTATGTACCATGCTCACAAATTGAAGATATTGATCTTGAACCATGGCGTGGATGTTGTAATGAAAATATGGTTGGAATAAATGCAGGTAAGACATTCTATTTTCATATTAAGATAAAATAATTAATTAAGCATTGTTTTCTTTTTTCTTCTTAGTTTGCAATATTCCGGCTATTCTTTCATATGATCCATTTCCTAATTATGAACCAGCCAGATCTAAAACTGACATACGGCAAAAACGAGAAATTATCGAAGGCGAAAAACCGGACGAAATAGACGATAAAATGCAAACAAAAGAAGATCAACTACAATTAGACGGGCTTCGTCAACAAGTCAATGAAGTCTTAAAGAAGGTTAGAATCGTTGATTTTTATTTCAATTGCTGTATGAAGTAAATTATTTCTTCTATGTTTTATTTATTTTTTAACTAGTTTGCAACTTTTGACAAACGTCTAACAACTGGTACACATTGTTATGATCAAAATACAGGAAAACTACATGAAAATGATACAAAATGGCATGTTCATAAATGTCTTGTTTGTCAATGCAAAGTATAATTAATCCATATATTTTTTCCTGATTAAAACTATCTTTTGATTTTTAGGATGCGACAAGTCTATGTGAAGTTATCTGTTAAATCTAATTACTTTCTTTTTTATATTAGCAAGAACATTCATCTATTCATCAAGATATAGTTGATCAATATTTAACAAAACAAGAATAATAAATTAGTTTATTTTTAGTTGCATGAAAACTACGTAACACTCATGTGAATATAGAACTAGAACAAACTAGAAACATGAATAATAAAGAAAATATAATCTAGTTTTTAATTTAATATTTTCAGCAAGTAAAGTTTGCTGCAGTTTTTTTTCAATGTTAATCTTTAGAATTTGATAAACGACCATTTTCTTATTTACAATAAATTGTTTTCAAAAATTGAAGATACACTTGGAATAGGTTCCTACATTAGTTACTGAATGTTTTTTCTTCAAGAATATTTAATTTCATGAGAAAAATTGGTTTGAATAAATTACAAGTAAAATTCATCAATATGAATTTAGATTCAAACAAATATTTCGGGTAATTTAAAAAAAAAACAAAGGACCCATATCAATATTTGAGTAGAAAACAAGAAACGAAAATTAAACTTAACGAACAGAATATTCTGAAAGAAATATAACCGCCACTGAAAAGAAGTCAAGTTTCAAATTTTTCTGATAGTCATGTTTACCTGCCAGAAATAGTTCTAATGAGACTTTTACACCGCAACGAAAATACTTTGCGGTCATTAGAGATTTTATGATGGATATTCCATTTTGTGTTAGTTTCTTAGATCGATTAAATTTCGGTTAGTGATTTAGAAATATTGATCGATAAGTAGAGATAGTATACTGTTGAAAGAATTCCTTGTCAATGTAAAATAGTATTAATCTTAGTCGAGTTATACGAGGAAATTTGCCTGAGAAAACATATCTTAAATTTGATTTTTGTTGTATTTCTAAAAGCATACAACAAATAGTAATTAATAATTATCTAAAGCAAAGATAATTGCTAAATGAGTCGTTAGTTATTTGAACAAAGTTGATTGAATGATGGCTAGAATTGAACGGAATGCATCGAAGACGAGCAACATTGTCGAAAAGTTGAAAAGAACAGATAATCGAGAAAATCAGGAAAAATAATGATTTTACGCCAATTAGTCTATTAGTATATTTCGGTGATGTTCATTATCATTACTTTTCTTTGTATCTGAAACTTTATAGAAGTGTAAATTTTTATTTGATTAACTGTAGTAATCGATCGATTATTAGTTTAGATGTTGGGTATGATATCTAACAGAAACTAACAAACTCTTAATTGAAGGTACGCGCATATATACAATAACAGTTCGTAACCTGCTTGTTACATTTTATCGAGATATTGTATTACATGATATTTATGTTGAAAAAGTAGTTAAGAAATAAACAATCTTAAGAAAAATTCGTAGAGGCTTTAGTAAATGAAATAAATTGAGATAAAATTTTAGCAGATAATCTCATCTCAAATTTTGACTTTAGAGTAACATGAAATATGAATTCATTGCAAGGACAAAGGAGAAATGACGAAGCTTATCGTATTAGAAACACTATTTTTTCTTAGAATAGTGTGTGATAATCATAGAAAACCAGTTAATTTTATAGAAGTACCATCGATTATTTGTCTTATGAGGGACCATTCCCCAGTGATTCGTACCGTTTGGTTTAACATTTTGCTCATAGGAAGGATCCAATGAGGCTAGGAAAAGCCTAAAAGATTGCGTACCATTAGGCCTTTCTTTCAAACTTATGACTCTTTTACTAAATTTTCGACCTTGGACAAGGAATTTCGAAATAAAATTTTGTCTAACAATAGATCTCGTTCGTGTTAGAAAATTGTAAAAGTTTCAGTTAAAACTGATGCTTTCTTTTAGAGATATTGCAGATTGAAGAAAACGGTCATGGTCCAAAAATTATCGTAAAATTGACTTTTCTTCAATCTGCAATATCTCTAAAAGAACGCATCAGCTTTAACTGAAAGATTTACAATTTTCTAACACCAACGAGACCTATTGTTAGACAAAATTTTAGTTCGAAATTCTTTTATACAATTTTTCTAGAAATCCTTTGACCAATGTGGAAAATTCATTAAAACGGTCATAACTTCGAAGAAAAGGCCTAAGGGCACGAAATCTTTTAGGCTTTTCCTAGTGCCATTGGATCTTTTCTATGAGCAAAATGTGAGACCAAACGGTGCGAATCACTTGGGAATGTTCCCTCGTCAGTATCATGATAAACTTTAACAGGTCCGCATTTACTATCATGTAAAAATCGTGTAATTTTCTTGTAAAATAATGGCCTGCTTTTTTTTCTTAGTAAATATTAATTTTGAACGCATTCAAATTATCTCATATCCGTTCTTCTTCCTTCAATCTACCCTTTAAAATCACTGATTGCTGTTTCAAGTAACTATACAGTCAAATTCTACAGTAACAGTCTGATGTTGTTAATTGCTGTAATCGAATTCATATTTTGAAAACAAATTTTTACACAGAGAAATAGATTTTTGAAGAAAAAAAGCTCTTGGTGATCTGAAATAGCAAAATAATACTATTGATTTTAATATCTATCATAAAAAAAGAAATTCACTTCAGACGGAGATTTCTATACCAAAACAATTACAAGACAATGTATTATTTATATTTCTCTTTTGCTATATTTTTCACGTTTCTTTCCGCTGAATACATATCGAGTGCGTCAGAATAGATGCTCCTCTCAGTTTTTTCTGAGTAATTCCTTCATTTTCTATTCTCTCGGCTTGAATATTCTTTTTTCTATTTCTTCATTTAATTTTCAACAGAAAAACTTGTAATACAAATCTTGTAGAGAATTAAACAGCGGATGTTTAGAGGAAAATTCAAACACAGAGAATAAAAAATGCAGGATTTGTTCAGAAAACACTAAGAGGAGCATTTTTCTGGTGCGCCCGTTAAATATTCAAATGAATCGGTAAATTTTTGCGAACATTGCCCATATTCGACAGTCACTATTTAGTAGAACTTGCATAATTAATTTATTCTTTCATGCCTTTCTATTATTCTCTTATTTTTGTTGTCATGCATGAGAACCTGCTAAATGAGTATTATTCTCCAGGCCATTTGATATCTCATTCATCACGATTACATATTGTGTCTCAAGAGTATTGAATTACTTTCGACGCCATAAGACTATTCCAGCTAGTATGTTGTCTCTATTAAGACTATGAAGACACTTTCTGAAAAAGAAACATTTACGTAATGATCAAATTTATATCCATGACTATTGAATGTTCAGCCAATAGAAAAAAATTGTAAAATGAGCATTGAGCAGTTCTTTACAAAAAGAGATGTTCTTGTTTACAAAAATAACACAACTTTCACTTGAGAAAAAGTCAAAATCTGTATGATGAAATACAATATAATTTCAAAATTAACATTAAAAACTGATGACACAAAATTTCAAGATTTTATAGAATCATTTGAAAGATATTTTTGAAGACTGAATATGCGTGCGTGCGTGTGTTTTGTGCTACTATACCTTGCGCACAAGTAATTATTACGAAACACTTCCTGCTTATTTACGTGTTATTTAGGTAATTTAAGAATCCTTTACTATTTTTAGTTCTCATATAAGAATCTATGGATTTGTTTTTCTAAAAAGATTATTTAACATCCAATCTTTATGTAGTGCTGTATTACGATCAACTAGATTATTACGATATATCACGAGAGTTATTCAAAGCTTATTGAAAGAAAAATCTAGAGAATCAGTTAGATCTATCAATCTACAAACATGTAACTATTATAGATCGGATGAAAGATGAATATTTAAAATCAAAGCAAAACAGAAGTTTCACTCGAGTAAAACTAAAAACTTTACTTTAATCTAAAATAATTTTTAGCAACTTTTTGTTATAATGATTATGTGTACTTCTTTTAACTGGCCTCATCAAATCTCTTACCATTATATGATAATAGTAACTTTTGACGTGTATTGTCATACTGTAAAAGAATATTTTCAGAATAAAAATATTATTATTTCACAAGAGAACGGTAGCTTTCAAGTATTAACAAAAGCTCATGGATGTTACACAATCGTCATGGTTAATTGTATTCACTAATTATCGTAAACCAATACTATTTAGATAGATATTCTCAATACTAAACTGTATAGATTGCACTATATTTGTATAAAGGTGAACGTGTATGCATCAGAACATAATTTATTTTACTGCGTATCATCATTGTCAACGATATTATTAATGTTCTTATGTTTATTATATACATACAAAAGAACATCAATTGAATTTTTAAAAGAAACTTGTAAATTAATTAGTAAATCTGATGTGTAAAATTCAGCATTCTCCCATGTAATTTTTTACAACAAACGGTAAAAAATAATTTCTCATCTTTCATCTTAATTTTCTACGTGTAAAGCTATGCAGAACAATTTATTGAACCGTAAAAATAATACGAAGCAACAATAGATCAAATAAAAAATTTCTATCAATGATGCAATTGTTTGAGAGAAGCATTCAATGAAATAGTTGTGTTTTTTAATTGTAAAACCATGTTGTAAATTAATATCAAATAAGGCTGATTTCTATTGTTCATTTTCACTCAATGAGTGTTAAACATCGTCGTAATAATTTTAACAAAAAGAACTCATATCTAGGATTTCGTAGTAGCGAAAATATGTTATGCAAATAGAAAATACTACCCATCAGAACTTCCATTCAAGTCATGATGACATAATATAATATCTATTTTTGCAAACTAATATAAGAAGATGAAACTAACTTATCTACTGAAAGTATCTTTTACATAGGGAATTTTTGATCGAACTACTTTCTGTTACTACTAAATATAATTTAAACTAAATGACAACAACAGATACCAATGGAAGTCAATAATGGGTCTTATTTTTCTATTTTTCTTTTGATATATTGCACAATTTCTGGAAAAACATTCTATAATTATGATAATCATCATCTGAATATACATATACAAATTAAAGTTTACAGCATTCATATTTATTTATAACTGTGTATATATGACAATAGTTGAAATGAGCAAGCGAATAGATGGGATTATTCTATCAATGAGCTTCATTGATAGTTATATTACTAGTGTAAGAATAAGATTCAATAGCTTTCATGGTGTAAGAGAACCTCAAAATATCATCAATGTGGTCAATATATTAGCTAAATGTGTTTTTAATGATTTATTAAAAGATAATAACAAATGACTTTTCGTACTGACTGATAACTTTATTCTTATGCTAGATATAGATAACTATAAATGAGTAAAGATTGAAAATAGGATCTATATATTTATATGCCATACGACGTATAGCAGGAAAGCAGTACAAAATTTTTTATTTCAATAAAAGCGTATCTTTTCTGATTCGAGAAAAAGCTTTAAAAAAAAAGGAAATCCTATTTAATTAACATAATTAGTATGAATTTTATATTTATAATAGGAAAACATGTTTTGTATAGGAATTACATTTGAAATAAGATCGTTCATTGTAATGATTTTCATTAGTTTATTTAATTGTAAAGAATTGTTATAAATTTAAAAGAATAGAATAGTCCAACTTTTATGTCAACGAGGATTTTTTAATGCTATTCGTATCTGGCTGAAGCATTCCAAAATAAAAATACTTTCTAATCATCAATCTCAGTAGCAGTCGTCTAAAAAACAGGAAAAAACTAATTATCCACAGTAGAAATATGTTGCATGACATTTGTTCATTTTCCAGAAATAAAAATTATCTAGCTACAAGATATGTTGACAAGGACAAGTAAGGCAATAGAGGGTTTTCGAATTATTCTTTGTTCAGAATATGAAATGATCATAATAATACGATTTTGGGCAATAATAAACAATATTACTACTCGAAAAATAGTTTTCAACAATATATCAAAATTGTTTCCCTTGTAAAATATTAAAATTCCCTCAGGTGATAATATGCTTTCATGTTTGACAGATTGTTTATTGCGCAAAACAGAAACATCAAAGGAAAATAAATGAATGAAGGCTTAAATATATATGGAAAAAAAGAAAGAATACTTTAAAGATAGGATAAACATTTAAGACACTAAACAATCGGGTGTTTCTTGACAATTTTTATCACCACTACCAGATGATGCTGATGATGTTGCTGCTTTTTTTTTCATAGATGTTCGTCGTATGAGACTTCGACTACGATTAATACTTTTGTCATTCTTTTCTTCGAATTCTTTTTTTTTAAGTCTTTCACTGACTTTACGTCTCAGTATAGGACTTAATTGTCTTGCTGCTGAAAGTTGTACAAGACTAAGTAGTTTAAGAAATACATCAATGACTGATGCACGATCAAGTGCTGTACATTCAGCTATACGACAATGCAATGGGCCAAGTTCATTCACCATTGTGTGTACTTGTTGTTCTTCAACTTCACGAACAGATGTACGATCTGTTTTATTTCCGACGACAACAATTGGAATTTCAGCATAATTTGATCTTTGTTCTTTTATTTGTTCAATGATTCGACGAATTTCTTCAAATGATGACATACTATCTACACCTAATGTTTTCATTAAAAAAAAAGAATAAACTTAGTTTTCTTGTTTAAATGAACCCTTTACAAATTTACTATAGACAAGTATAAATGCATGTGATGTTGCAATTGACAGACGACGCATGGCAGGAAATTCCATATTACCTAAAATAGATGTTTGAAAATGTTCACTAAAATTATTTATTATTTTTCTTTCAATTTTACCAGCTGTATCCAATATATCAACTTTAATCGTTTTATCATCGACAGTAAATTCTCGATAGTGTAAATCTTCAACAGTTTCTTTATATGTATCCAAAAATTTTCCATTTAAAAACATATGAATTAAAGATGATTTTCCTGTACGACTAGCGCCAAGTAGAACAAGACGATAACGTGTATCTTGATCGGCCATATTTATTGATCTTGAATTATTGAATGACCTTGCTAAAAGATCAGTGTCCTAAATAAATATTAAATTTTTCTTTTTCAAAATATTTTAAACAAAAATTGTAAAAATATTTTTACATTTATTGATCCGTTGCGAAAAGAAGAAATTGTTTCACTATCCATCTTTCTATTTCTATTTCTATGCTACTAACACTATAGAGAAATATATTTATTGAGAAACTAAGTCACTCAAATATCATACAAAATCTTAGTTCTAACTCTTTTATTATAACAAAACGGACGATGACTATAGTTGTCAATGTACAACAATATCGAAGAACCTGATGAATGAACGTGTGACAAAAAAAAGAAAAGAGAAAAAAAAGAAAAGAGAAAAAAAGAACTACTTGTCGAACAATATAGTCGACGCATACACAAGAAAGTGTCGGTAATATGAGGTGCATGCTCGTGTATGGGTTTTGTATATCCATGATCTACTGAAATGAAGAAAAAAAGACATACAAAAACTATTGCGATCGTCATGTAGACAAGATTAATGATCACCAAAACTCGTTTGTTGTAAATTTCGCGATTCAATTTATTATATAATAATCAATAAATACTTGCCTTATTCTATTGTTGATTTTTTTGATAGTAAGTAAAGAACTATCGTTGAGCATAGTAACAAGTAATAGAAGAGGGGAAAAGGAAAAGAAGAATGAAAGAAATGGTTGGAATAGCAATGTGGAAAATAAAAATAGCGAAGCCTAAAATGAATGTTATAAGGAAGCATACTGGTAAACGCTGAAAACAAAAGCGTCGAATGATAAACCTATAAAGCTTTTATCAAAATGCAACGTATGACATACCATTTCCTACCATTTAACAGAACGTAATGAACTCTTTCATCTGCCCACACTGTAAAAAAACAAGGGTTTATGAAAGTCCAACGTGACACATATCATTTTTTCCGTTTTTAAAATATCTGATAAACCCTTTTTCCAAATCATAAACCCAAAACCGTTTATTGCCTTCGTCATATACGGGGAAAAAAGGGTTTTTGATACGCTGCACTTTCATAAACCCGTTTTTGTTAAATACCCCATCAAAAACGGTTTTTCCGTTTATTATTCTGCGGATTTTTTACAGTGAAACATAGTATTTATGTCAATATATAATCATTTTCATTCATCAGAGCTATTTATATGACTGGGAATCTAGATGAATCAAAAGAAATTTACAATAAATATAATTTTCTCTTTTTGTTGTGGATGCCTTGTTAATATTTAATCCTACACAGGCATCTGTTGTTTTACGTTTGACTTTTAATACTTATTCTTGTGTCTACAGAGAGTAAACGATAATTTATATGAAAGAGAACTGAACTATCCTTTCTCCCTTATTTTTAAGTTTAATCATCAAGAAAATTGCATACCCCGTTATTTTGAATATCCATTATTGTTGACGCGAATGTATGTATATTCAAATAATAACAATGTCGATGACTACTGTTGACACGATGTGTTTAGGTGGAATCAAGTTAAAATATTGGCAGTTTATACTCTTGTTGAACACAGATCTAACACAGTAGCATATGTAAAAGAAAGATGAATGAGAAGAAGAACAGAAAGAAACTAATAATAATTGTTATTAAAAAGATCAGTGAAAGATGATAGGAAGAAAAAAATGAATAGAAGAGAAAAGATGATAAAAAAAAAGAAAAAGAAAAAGAAAAAGAAAACACCGTTAAAAAATTCGACGACTACTATTACTGTTAATGCACGACATACGATGAATTGAATTAAATGATGCTGACGACAAAATCGCTGGAGATTTTCAGCTTCTGTCTTGATACACCGATGCATGCGAAATGAAAGCATAGCAATCAAACAACGTACACACATCAAGCATCGCCTTGGGGTTTTACAATGAAAAAAGGAAAAGGATATGGATCGCCTGACAGATGATGCGCACGATAAGACTCTGCCACAGTTAGAAAGGAAGTTGAAGTAGAAAATAGTAAATTAGCAAAGGTAGTTGATTTTCTTCGCTACAAGAATTAATACTATAGAAGAATTACTTGTAGTCTATAATTGGTCCGTCAGTAAGTAAAATGAGAGAAGGAAGTAACTGACAAATAGGTCGACTCAATAGTGATTATGTAGAGATTGATTGCTGAGTATTTCGTTGTATGTCTCTATACATCTATCTTATCAGCGATTAGCGTTCCGCTAAAAGTCTTCATTTCCTTTTCATCCCTTACATGACGCTGACATATATATATATATCATGACAACTAAATAATTGTAAACAAAAAGAAACAAGAATAAAAAAAGAGAAAGTGACTTCTCAAGTATTCTTTGAATCTGCTCTGTGTGAGCCAATTGCTGCATAGTCGTTTATTTCTAGCACATGCGCATGAGTAGTTCTCTTAATATTCACTACTTCTTGTTTTCCATTCTTTTTCACTCGTTTGCTCTTAATATTGTCATCTACATAACGCGCGTATTTCAATGAATATATCCGATCAAATGAATCGATGCACTTCGTCTAATCTTTTTATAGTTTTTATTGTAGCCCATATATTGTACAAGTAGTCTTGGTTCATCTAAACTAGAGATACAATACAAATTTCTGTTGTCACTGATATTGTTTCTAGTTAGTACAAGCATTTTCTTTTTTTTCTCTCCATTGTCTCTTATTTCTTCGTCTCGTATAGCTTATTAATTGGCCATTGGAATCTTTTTTTCATCACTCAACTTGATCCGATACATTTGCCTGACACACGAGCTGAATTCGTCATTCACAGTAATAAGCAAACGTTTCTCGTTTTCCTCCTCTATATATGTCAGTCATAAGAGCTACTTGCTCTCGTGTTCAATTTAATAGCAACTCACGTCACACGAGAAATTTGACGTTCAGAAAATAAGAATAAGAATATATTGCTGCAATCTGAATGTTTCACACGCTATTATGCCTTCATTTTTTTCTACTTGACAAGATCGGTTTTGGAGTGACATTTCTTAAACGACTTGATTTTATAGTTGTTATCTAATAAAAAAAATCTTAATTACCTTTTAGAATTCAAATAAATTTCTAAGTAGGAGTCGAGAGATCATTGTTTTCTTCTGCATTCAAGTCTGATTCTAATTTGATGAACCATTGATAAGACATCATTATAAGACTTTTTTTTATAACAAAACGGCACAAAAAACTCTTGCAAAGAATAAAAATTTTTAGGTGATAAATATTTACAATATCAAGTCAAATGTGATAAGAATATCTTCTTTTTTAAAGTCATGCTCACGAGAAACAGTTTTCAACTTTCATGCAGAAACAAGTCGATATTTGATGGATGATGTGCATGTTTACCTGTACGATTATGAATGATGAATCAGGAAGTTGAGTGATGCCACGTAGCACGCTACTTGTCTACAATGAACAAAAAAAAATCTTTTTATTTTCTTACTGTTTTGACAAGATCTATGATAAAAAAAAATCTGTGTTAACATGTATTCCGGATGTTATTAGTGCTCTTTCATCCACAAAGATCTGTCTACCTTGCAGGCGTCGGAACCGAACGAAGAAGAACATAGCTATTAAGTTTGCTTTTATAGAAAAAAAGAAAAAGAAATGCGGTAAAAGTCACAACTTCTTCCTATCCTATGCCTAGCACCAATGAAGTTGTTGCTGATGTATCGAACGGCATATAAATCAATGTGACATCTCATGCAGTTATGTCGTGAAGCGATTATTTGATTTACTTCTCTTGTTTTCTTTTCTCTCTTTTTTTTATTATGTCAATTCTACTCTGTTTCTACTAGCACCAATGACGATGGGGCGACGATGATGATTGTGTATTGATGTGTACAACATTTACCTTCGTTTTTTTTCTAGATCTTTTTCTCATGTAACTCATGCTTATTCATATTAAAACCGTTTCTGGCAATGTTTGTGCGTATGTAGATAAGGAGCTGTATCTGCTATAACTCAACAACAACAAAAAAAAAACAAGCTGTAAATGGAATGTGAATATTTACGAGCGATGCTACAATCTAGTGAACAGATGCAGATAAGCCACTAAAGATCCATCACGTCAGATCACAAGTGTTCATAAATTTGAACTTCATAATGTTTGATTATCGTTAACAACTTGTTCTTCTATTTAATAGAAAACAAATACATTATGAGAAAATTTACATATGAAATTATTTCTATCAAGAGTCATTGCGATTGCGTAGACAATGCTTTTTTTTCTTCTTATTCTTAGAGTTCATATTCTACAATCATTCTTTGTAATTCGTCATGTAGCTTATTATACTGCATCAACGCGAAAACTAAAAGCGGCAAGTTTATAAGAATTTATTTGTAATATTTAATTCTTTGCACGTATTTACCATCAGTCATAATCACAAGAAAAAACATGCATTTGATTTATAATATGCACATACATAGATATGTCTATGAATGATCGATCAAAATATTTTAATAGAAGCTTTAAAATGACACATGCGGTTTTTCTTTCTCTCAACAATTTTCCATACCGGCAGGATGTCCACATCAAAATCTAGGGAAAAGTTGTGCGATAATGACGCGCTGTTTTAGTCTATATATAGACTTCGTGTAGAATTTCAATGGGTACATTTGATTTAGGCGTCATAAGTTTTTAACAAGAACTATTTTACTCAAGATTTTTAGTTCCAAGAAAAACAACTGAGCATACTTTAGACAAACAAGCAAATATCATCTTCAACATTGATTTGTATCCAATTGATAAAGATTTTGATTGATTTAGAATAGAAATTTAGCACAAAAATGGATGAATAATTGCACAGTTTTGTTTTTACCTTAAGGTTGAATTGTCTAAATATACAAATCAAAACAAAAGAAAATCAATCGATTGGCTATTCATTGAGCCACAATAATAAACAACTTCACTTTTAGCTCATGTACCCACCGGGCTTTCTTTTTGCATGCATGCATGCATGCCCCTATATACATGATCAACTAGTGACACATTGGTTTAATCTGTTAGGTCATCATTCATCCGCTCTCGCTTGCCGACTGAACGCGTCCTGGAGGCTTCATAGGCGAAAAAAAGAAAGAAATTACTTGAGAAAAGAAAAATCAAGCATATGAATGATAATACGTAAAAGAAGCGACTACATATACATTAAAATTTACATCGAAATTTTCTTTACAATCAAATCAATATTCGTTTGTGAATTATAAATGAAAACAACAGTTTTAATAATATTTATAATTCTATTATCAATGGATTGTTCTAATCAATTACGTCTATCAGTAGGAATGTCAAGTGTAACATTTGTGTTCGATGTAACTGGTTCAATGCATGATGATCTTTTACAAGTTATTCAAGGTGCAACACATATATACAATGCAACACTTCGACGAGAAAACTCTATTTATGATTATATTCTGATACCATTTGCTGATCCAGGTTAATCTAATACAGTATGCCAATATTTTTATTATTTTATATTTAGATGTTGGACCAATATTAAAAACTCGTGATTCAAATCGATTTCAACGAGGTTTACAAGATTTAATCGTACAAGGTGGTGGTGATTGTCCAGAAATGACAATAACAGCTATTAAATTAGCTCTTGAACAATCATTACCTAATTCATTTATCTATGTATTTACGGATGCTCGTTCAAAAGATTATTCATTAGGTGATACGGTTTTAAAATTAATTCAAGAAAAACAAAGTCAAGTAAAAGAAAAAGATTTCTTTGCTATGTTCAATTTTTCATCTTGTCTATTCTTTAAATAAATAAAGGTCGTATTCGTTATGACAGGTGATTGTGGTGATCTAGATCACATTGGCTATCAAATATTTCATAAAATAGCTGCTACAAGTAGTGGACAAGTATTTACTTTACATAAACAACAAGTCAGCGAGGTATAGTTGAAGTCAAATTTTTATTTTCAACTGACTGTTTTTTGTTTGTTTTTTGTTTTAATAGATTCTTAATTTTGTTCAACATTCAATTCAAACACGAAAAGTGAATTTATTAGTTGTTGATAAAATCCAACGAAATAAACAAACGTATACATTAGCTGTTGATTCGAAACTTCTTGAATTTACTGTATCAGTGAGTGGTGCTAATCCACAGGTGACATTAATTGATCCATCAAGTAGAGTTTTATTTTTGGTTGATTACTGAATTGAATTTATAAATCTTTTTTTAGATAAAACATTAAATCAACATGTATGGTTTACACGTACTCTACGTTTAAAAGAAGTTTATATATTAAATGTAAAACATCCCACGGTAAATAAAGTTCTCATTTTGATGCAATTATAATTATTTTATAGTACTAAATAAAAATAACTAATCTATTTTTGACTATTTTTTTAATAAAATCGATTAGCATACCAGAATCGATCCAGTCATTGATCTAGATAATGAGATTTCCTAAGTAGTTCGACAGTTTTACTCCTATCATATGTTTAGCTGAGCGAAAATAAAATTCTGAAGTAAATGATAGGTTGTCAAACTTTCATGATGTGTTCTTGTAAGCTTTCAATCACTAGAAAAGAAGAAATTATTTCTGAATTGATGTTTCTTCAACACTAACAATATGAGAAAATTATTAGATTCAATAGAAACATAGTGTTTAGTACGAAGACTCGTCAATTGTTCAAATCATAATTTCTATTTTTGTTCATCTTTCGACATCAGCGGTAAAGTTCAAAGTCATCTTGTTCATATAATTTGATTTCTAGATTGGGGAATGGAAAATTCAAGTCATGTCTTCTTCAGCACATTCAATTCGTATAACAGGCTTAAGTAGACTAACATTTCGATATGGTTTTTCAGCGAATGTTATTACTGATTTAGCTCGAACACGTCGACAACCAATTCAAGGTAGATTTACTTTTCGTATCATAAATATTGACTTTCTTTTGTGTATAAAGGTTGTTTAACTTATTTAACAATCGAAATAAATAGTCCAGATAGTATTCGTAATGCTGAACAAATCGAATTATTAGATTTATTTGGTAATATACTCGTGAATGAAAAAATTCAATCAAACTCTACATATTCAACATTATATTCAACACTGAGAAAATTTGAACCACCAGTTAAAAGTTTCTTCTTTTATATACGAGTAGTTTACATTTTCCTATGGTTTTATTTTCAATAGGGTTTTCTTTTTAAATTCAATTTAGTTATCTGGTATTGATAGTAATGGTCATCGTTTTCAACGTTTAAGTTCAACAGCAGTTGCATCTTATATTGCATTAAAACCAGTTGTTCATGTTGATTCAAATTTTATTCAAATAAAAGCAAATACTTTAAGTAAAATTCAATGTCACGTACAAAGCCAACTTTCATATCACGTTCAATGGTTAAAAAATGGTCAATTGATTTCTATTTCAAATTATTCGTAAGATAAAATTCTTTTGCTTTTTGTGTTTAATTTTGATTTATATTTTAGAGCTCAAATAAATACGATAGAATTATTAATTAATGAACCAACTGAAATGAATGATGAAGGATTATATATATGTAATGTAACAAGTACAAGTGGTTACGATATAGGTGAAATAAATGTAGATGTACTGAGTAAGTTTAGTAGGAAAAAAAAAGAAAAAATGATCTCATTCTTATTTTACTTTTTTTTAATATATTTAATAAATAGTTCCACCGCCACTTGTTCAAATCGCACCATCGCAATCATTATTTACATTAATTAATAGTACTGTTTCAGTCGATTGTATTGTACAAAGTACAAAAGATTATCAATTATCCTGGAAAAAAGAATTATCATCATCTGTATTGATTGAAACATCACAAAATCGAACAATAGTTTTAAATAATGGCACTTTGAAATTAATGTAATCACTGTTGTTCTACTAGAATAATTTCTAATGTATTTTTTTTAACATTTAGTAATATTCAAAAAGTAGACGATGGTTCTGTTTTTGTATGTATTGCACAAAACGAAGGTGGTGAAACGCAGGAGCGTATTACAATACATGTACAAGGTAGAATCTATTATCATCAATGATAATTTAAAATTTATATTGCACTATAGAAAATCCATATGTTTACGTTTACCCACAAACACTTCCGTTTTCAAATCAATGGAATGTAACATTAACCTGTGTTGTTACTGCTGGTATTCCACGTCCGTTATTAATATGGCGACGACAAAATAGTCTAAATCCTATTGAACAATCTGTTAAAATACGAAGTCATAATGGACTTTTGACGATTATGATGGCAACAAAAGATGATGAAGGTATGAGACAAGGATAAAAACATATTTTATATTTGCGTGTAATTTTCTTTTGTTTTAGGTTTTTACGAATGTATTGGAAGTAATACGGCAGGTGAAGATATTAAAACAGCGCAACTTATTTATGCTGGTATATTCTGTTACAATCATTATTTTTTTCTTTTCTTTTTATGTTATGCTTTTGTATTGACAGAACCTCCATTAGTATCAACAGAGAATTCTTATATATTGGTATCACCTGGTCAGGATGTTGATTTGAAATGCAATGTAATAAGTGAAACATATCCTGATATACGTTGGTTTAAAGGAAATGAACCTGTAAGAATTTTTCAATTTCAAAATTGATACTTGATATTATATTTTCTTTTTCAGGTAACTCGTCATCAAACAAGCCCAAGTGGATTGTTGCATGTCAAGTTAGCATCTGAAGAAGAAGATAGTGGTAATTATACATGTTTTGTACAGAATACAGTTGGATCATCATCTACATCAATTCGCCTTGATGTTGGAAGTAAAAATAAATTCGTAGCAATTAAGTTCTTTTGGTCTATGTTTTCTTTTTCAAAGGTAAACCAACGATATATATTCCAGTAAAAGAAGTTCAAGCTGAAATCGATACACAAGTTCAACTTGTTTGTGAAGTAGATGGTTCACCTAAACCTCACATAGTGTAAGGAGAACGTTTTTTCGTGTAAAACAAAAAAGCAGCGATTTTTATTCTTTAGTTGGTATCATAATAATACAGAACGTCAATTTCAAAGTGATGATAGATCTATAATGATTGTCACAAATGTGCAACAAAGTCATGTTGGCACTTATACATGTTTTGCCTCTAATATATTCGGCAATGTCAGTGCTGATATCAATTTGATTGTGACCAGTATGTTAATTGATAATTCAATGTGAATCTATTGAAGTTCTACTTGTTTTCGTCGTAGTGATTCCACGATTTACATTTGAATCTAATGGGTATTTATATGGTATCGTTTCAAAATCATTATTTCTACCTTGTAATCATATTGGTTTACCAAAACCAACTGTCCATTGGCTTAGAGATGATCATGTAAAAGAGGACATTTAATTTAATTGTATTCTTTTGCATTTATGGTCATTTAGATAATGACTTTGGAACATGATCGAATGACCATTGATTCAACAGGTTCATTAACGATTTATTCGTTGAAAACAATAGATCGCGGTTCATATATTTGTGCTCTTTATAATGACATCGGTCAAACAAAACAATTATTTCAAGTTGATGTTTACGGTAAAGATCTATAAAATTATTTTTCAAGTAAACTGATTCTATTGAGAAACACAATCTAAAAGTATGTTCAGATTATAAAGAAACTTGTCCCCAGCTGCAACGACCACTGGATCGTATCAGACACTGCAATATGTTATTAGCAAAAGTTGATTACTTAAATAATGAGTTAACTCGAACTTAGACAATCAATTTCTCAATATTTCGAATTGGGCATAAATAATTAACGAAAAGCATTTTGCAAGATGTAGCAGAAAAAAATGAGTCACACCTTTCGTAAGTTATCGTTCATGACTGGCAGACTAAATAGACAAAACGATCGGTATTTTCATAGAGCTTAACAATTATGTCGATCAGAGACTGGATACTGAGTACAATTACTCAGTATTTTCGTACTTTTTACTTAGAAATCGTAAGTACAAAGTATATTTTAGAAGTACAAGTAAATTTACTTGTACTTCTCGAATGTACTTAAGAACCGATACTTAGTACAAATTTACTTAAGTACAAGTACCAAGTACTGACGTATCGATGATCATATAAATGTTTCAAATGTACTTGGAAATTTTACTTAAGTACCGGTACTCAGTACAAATGTACTCAAGTAATTGTACTTGAGTAAAAGTCCAAAGTACAATTAGTAAGTAACAAGTATTTTCACTTGTACTTGCTGTACTTGTACTTGTTCAGTCTCTGATGTCGATAATGCAGTCTATTTAATTCTCTGACGTAATGCAGTCAACATCTTTAGGATACATCACAACTTGAAGGAAAGTTCAATTGTCGTTCATATTGTTTGCTTCGAAAGAATTAAGCTAACAGCTTTTTTTTCTAAATGAATCAGTAATATACTAAGCTACTTTTTCAAATATAATTGAATTCCAAAACTACGACAACTGACATTGATTGTCAATAATCTAAAAAGCTCTAAGATTAAAATAATGTGTGAGATCATTCTATAATGCTCTCGCTACAAATCTACTAAACAGTAGTAGTTGTTTTTGTTTTTGTTTTTTGAACTTTTTCAATAGAAGTGCTATGTTTGATTTTATTAGAACCGCCAAGTTTGACAAATAATTCTGTAGAAAATGAATTCGATGTAAATATATATATGCCAATCCTTCTTCCTTGTCCACTTACTGGTTATCCTCAACCAAGTATTGCTTGGTACCGACAAAATATGCTAATCAATCGTAAGAACATCTCAGCATAATTAAACATATTATATCATACAGAAATTTCATTTAGATAATGAAAATACAAACATCTATTTACATTCCAATGGCTCATTAGAAATTCTTAAAGTGGATATAACAGATAGTGGTCGATATCACTGTGAAGCAGCAAATCCAGCAGGAACTAGCATTCAATATGTGCGACTTAATGTAAACAGTATGTAATTTCATGATAAAAATTGTTTTTCTTTTCATCATTTGCTACTTTTCAAAGTTCCACCTTCGATGATTGGTGGTGAACAAGAAACTATTGTACAAACTACAGTTGGCAAGTCAATTACATTAATTTGTCCTACTATCGGTACACCAGATCCGATCATAACATGGTTTAAAAATAATAATCAACTTAAAACATTTGATTTAAATAATCAATATGTATTGACAAATATTATACAAACTGACGAAGGTATTTATCGATGTACAGCAACAAATAAAGCCGGTACAACACATCGGATATTTAATGTATCTGTTCATAGTAAGAGATTCTTATTATTTTTTTCTCTCATGTGCTTTTTTTTGTGTTATAAATTTTCTTTTCACAAATAGTGCCTCCATACTTTGAACATAAAACAGAAAATATAAATCGTCTTCAACAAAAATCAATTATATTAAATCATACACTAGCATTATTATGCCCAGCTATAGGTTTACCTGAGCCAAAATTAGTTTGGTTTTATAATGGAAACGAAATTCAGTTAACTAAAAAACATTATTTAATCAGGCAAAATGGAAAAAAATTAATTATAAATAGAATTAAAGTAGAATACGCACTGTTTTTCTTGCAAAAAAAATTATGTTCTTTTTCTCTAGTCTGACGATGAAGGACGCTATATCTGCCAAGCGACAAATACAGTTGGATCTATCGATATCGTTTATGATGTTAATGTTATGAGTAAGAACAAATATTTTTTTTTACTGTACAATAATGTTTTCTCTTTGCTGTTATTAACTAGCTCCTCCAAAATTTACCGAAGAACATAATGGAATATTTGCAACAAAGCAATCATATAGAACTGGAGAATATTTACGTTTGCCATGCACTGCAGAAGGCAAACCAGTACCCATTCGACGATGGTATTTCAATGAAAACAATACCCTCGATTTACAACGTACTCGGTAAATAGAATAGAAATAATATATTTATTCACTAAAAAATTATTTTACAGATTTCCGTACGATGGAGTTTATATGGAAATAGAACACTTAACATTGAATGATGCTGGTCATTATAGTTGTCTAGCTGAAAATGCAGCTGGTCGTGCTGAAAAACATTTCGATATTGATATATCAAGTATATTTCGTTTTGAATATTTTCAATTAAAGTTTCTATTGAAATAATTTTAGCTCATCCGGTATTTAATGATTCATTAACACAAATTAAAATACAAGCATTAATTAATTCAACAGTTAAATTATCTTGCGAAGTCTATGGTGTTCCAAAACCTTCAATTAATTGGTTCTATAATACGAATTTATTAATAGAAAATCAACTAGAAGAACTTAACATTGAACACGTTCAAGTTAGATCATTCATTCTAATTACTATAACGTGGCATTGTTTATTATTTATTTAGATTAATGATGTTGGTATATATGAATGTGTAGCAATAAATAGAGCAGGAGAAATTCGTAAAAGATTTACATTAACAGTATATGGTATTGAAAAGAATTCTTTTCCAAACTAAACATATATATGAGTGAATTGCAACTTTTTGGTACTTTTTGCGTTTTAGCCGTATTTGTCCAGTAACTTTTTTCCTATCAGCCGATTTTGATAATTTTTTCATCAGTTATTGATCCTAGTATGTCCCACTGGCACACAAAATTTCAGCTCTCTAGCTCATACAGTCGCTGAGTTATAAGGAAAACATGACAACAAAATGTTAGTTTTTACTGACACGTGAGGAGAAAAATGAATTTTTGGACTATAGAACAGCAAGAGAAACAATATTTAAATAGGCTATTTTGTACAGCGTTCAGTGCTCTATCGAAGTATATTATGGATTTTAATTTTATACTTCTTTCTTTCGTTCGTCCAACGTTCACATTATTTGACAGGCACTTTGTATTTTTGTGTAGCTTGACACAAACGTGATTACAGCTCGACTACTGATAAAGCTGATGACACAAAGATTATACGAAAGGAAAGACAATTCTTTGAGTAACAAAATGGTAAGAAAAAACTGTGTTGTTACCTTTCCTTATCGATAAAAATAAGAAGACTTTCTGAAAAAAAGGTCATTATACTCACTTTGTAGAATGACAATTTGAAAATTAGATGCTTTATAACTCCTGAACGATTAGTGCGATTAGGCTTAAAATTTTACGCAAGATATAAACTATCAAGGTCTATCAGTGATAAAAATTTCAGCCCTCAATCATTTTCTCTTCTGGTGAAATTTACATTATACTGAGAAATGTAGAATGACAATTTCAAGAAAAGTATGTAGAATAACAATTTTTCTGGAATATTTTCAGTACCGCTCATTCAAAATTTTTTTTTCGATGTAGTTAAGTGAGAAGCGATCATAGAGTATCATTTGGGAAAAAAATGATGACCTCAAAAGCGAAAATGTTGCAGATGTGGACGGTTTTTTCGAAAAAATTTATTCAGCATAAACATAAAAAAGCGCACTATTGTCTAGTTTCCATTTTTATTCAAAAATTCGTACCTAGCACGAATTAGGACATGGTTCCAGATAGAGTCGTCAACGTGGTTCTCCATAAAAATGAAAATTTTTTTTCGAAATTGCCGTACTCCCCTCCAGGGTTGCAGGTGGATTAAAAAAAGAATTTCTTTTTCCGTGCCAACTGCATCGACCATTCCATCTATGATCATGTACTGATTTCTGCTATATATAAATTTTGAACTTTCAAATGTGACTGTTTTCGCATGGAATCACCCACAAGTAGAAAAACTCATATATTTATAAAAGGGCCATATCTCCGTTAATAATCGATCAAGTGTTGGGAATTTGTTTTTGTGTACTACTGGCATAGATTGTGATCAAATGCACTACTCAACAATTGTATAGGTTTACTTTCATCTGTTCGCGTGAATTGTGCCAAAAAATTGCAATTCCCTCATATATATTTATATATATATATTATTATTATTATTATACGTTACTCTACTTTCTTAGCACCGCCATCAATCCATTCAAACAATGAAACGATTCGCATTATAATTCGTCGTAATGAAAGTTTAACACTCGATTGTCCAGCCAGTGGACATCCAACACCAACAACTCGTTGGTTAGTACCTGAATTGAAATTTCTATATAAATATTTCTTTAAATTTTGACATAGGTATAAAAATGAAATAGAATTATACAGATTCGACCAAGAATTATTCATAAAATTCATCGATAGACAAGATACTGGACTTTATTCATGTATTGTCTCGAATAATGTTGGTACAGATCGACGATATTTTAATATTATTGTGTCTGGTGAATAGGATTAGTTGAATTATAGTAATTAATGTTTTAGTAATAATTATTTTATAAATAGGTCCACCAGAAATCTTACGCAGCCATATAAATCTTCATCCAACTGTGGTTCGAGGTTCTTCAGTAACACTTTCATGTCCATATACTACGGAACGATCTTCACTAATATCAATAACAAACACAACATGGATTCCTCCTTCATTTAAACGTGAACATGAACAAACTCGTTATTCACTAAAATTAAATGAAAATCAATTAGTAATATCAAATGTACAATTAGAAGATGGCCAAGCATGGAAATGCATTGTTGCTAATGAATACGGTTTTGATTCAATTGAAATTCAACCAGAAATTCTTGGTAATTTAAATACATAAATTTATTTATTTAATAGACTTCTATTCTTAAATTTTAAATTTCAGTACCACCTGAAATATTAAATGACGATACAGAAGAATTATTACAAGTTGAAAATAATAATACAGTTAAATTACTATGTCAAACATTTGCTCATCCCATAGCACGTATTGAGTGGCGTAAAAATGGACATCCAATTGACTCAAATAAATATGTTACGTATGTTCCATCGTGTTTTTGATAAAACAAAAGCACGAATTATTATTTTTGTTGTTCTAGAATAAAAAATAATCATTCTGAAATTCTGCAAATTTTTATCAATGATGAACGTGATGGTGGTACATACACATGTGTGGCATCGAATTCAATTGGTAAAAGTGAAAAACATTTTTTTGTTGATATATTTTTACCTCCAACATTTGATTATGCATCAACAAATCGTCATAAAACTCAAATAAATCGTACTTATACATTACCATGTCTGGTTAAAGGTATACCACGACCAACAATACAATGGTTAAAAAATGGCAAGAAATTTTATATTGATGTAAATTAATAAACTCTTCGGTTTTCCTTCAATTGCAAAAACTCATATTGTTTTTGGCTTTTAGAATAAACATATTCAATTATTTCGAGATGATCAATATCTTGAAATTCGAAATGTTAACGAACAAGATGCTGGAGGTTATACATGTTTAGCTGAAAATTTAGCAGGCAAAGCTAAGCAAAGTCTGGAATTGCATGTATTAGGTAGTTTTATTTTAAATTTTGTATACAAAATAACACTATCAGAATAACCAATAATATATTAATAAACTGTTTTTTCTTTAGTCCCACCACGCATTGAAGATGACATAACAAATATAGAAGTTATTTTTAATTCCACTTTTAATTTAACATGTTCAGCATATGGAAACCCAAAACCGACAGTAAGATGAATAATAATGGAAAATTTCTCATTATAAAAGTGATTTGTTTCGTTTTAGATTGTGTGGTATAAAGAAGGCCAACATTTACAATATGGTAATCATTATTTAACCATCGTACTGCCATCTATGAAAAATGATGCTCGAATATTTTATACATGTATTGCTTCGAATGAAGCTGGAAGTGCAGAACAACACTATCGTATTAATCTTCTAGGTATATTTTTCGACTCGAATCCTGTCTTCTATGCAGAAGATCAACCTGTATCGTATCGTATTAGTGTCTGATCTATTTTGTTTTAAATATGACAGTTGATATTATGCAAATTTCTGTTGAGAGACGTAACTACTAATTCTATGCAGCAGTCTGGCAGTCTATATCGAATAATTTGATTTAAATACCTTGAAACTAAAATTTTACGACAAAGAAAAAGTTATTTGTATTATCTTGAATTTTTTATGAAGAAAACATAAGCAGAGAAGTTTGAATCCGATAAATTTATTTATTAGATTTCGATAGGTATCTCAAAGATTGAGAATGAATGTAATATTTTACTTTTGTGATATAGTTAGATCTATTAGGGACGACACCAGCTATGATAAAAAATGGTTTCATTCTTGTGCCAATAGTAAATGAAGATTTGTCATAAATATAGCATAGAATGTCACAGACTACAAATGAAAATGACAGAAAAGTATAGTTAATTATAGTTGAGTCAAAGAAATATCATGACCTAAATCGTTTTTTAAGATGTCTCTTAGTTCGATAGAAAACTAAGCAGAACATATAATTGAACAATCTCGAATAGTTTACTCATTATTACTAATCAGAAATTATATAACATACTTTCCTTTTTTCGAAAATTATATCTATTTAGTTCCTCCTTCAATTGATTCAGTAGCCATAACTCCAACGTCAACACCAATCGCTGGTAATCATTTTACTCTAGAATGTAATGCTAATGGTATACCTGAACCGATTATTTCCTGGCATTTTAAAAAGTAATATGATGAATTCAATCAGTAACTTGACAACAATTTTTTGGATATTTTCTAGTCGTCAGTTATCATCAGGACGTAATCGATATTATCAAATAATTCGTGCTTCATTAAATGATAGTGGTTTGTATACATGCTTAGCTGAAAATAAAATTGGCATTACAAAAAAAAATATCCATATTGATGTTCTATGTAATAATGTTCAAAGATCAATTTTTGAATAAGATCATATTTCTTTTGTTCTTGTTCTAGTACCACCATCGATTGTTAACAATGGTCAACTAGTAAATGAGATAACTATCGTGAAAGGTGAATCGCTTGTTTTAACTTGTTTACTTCGTGCTGTTCCTTTACCAACTATTATTTGGACAAAAAATAATCAAATATTGTTTGATACAGCAAGGTTTTTGAACGATATTAACTGTTTTATTGTTTGAAATTACTTTTTAATTAATTTAGAATTTCAATGACAGATAATGATTTTCAATTGCATATTGAAAATATTTCATTGAATGATCGTGGTAGTTATCAATGTCAAGCAGAAAATCTAGCTGGTCGTTCTCAACAAATATTCGATGTACAAGTTTACAGTAAATATCACGATAGAAATATGATAATAAAATGAAATTCTACTTTTTATTTTGCCTGTTGAAGTACCACCAGAAATTCATCTTTCAAATATTAATCTTAATCCATATGTGATTCTTGGAAAAAATATCATTTTATCATGTTCTGGATTTGGAGTCCCGGAGATAAATTATCAATGGTTCAAAGATGAAAGAAGTCTATTAGAATCTCATTCATATGCAAGGTTGGCCAATGTTTAATTACATTATTATTCTTTTAACAAGATTTGTTGTTTTTCTCTCTATGCCTAGATTATTAGAAAATGGAGCTAGATTACAAATTGATACAGCACATTCATCAGATGCAGGCCTTTATTCATGTCAAATGTCAAATATTGCTGGGCAAGTAAATCTGACATATCAATTAGATGTTTTTAGTAAGACATATATATTTATTTGCAAAATAACAAAAAGACTAAACTTATATTAAACGCATATTAGTACCACCGACGATTGATCGATCGAATTTAGTTGAAACATATCAAATTAAATTTAATCAAACGGCTCGTCTTGAATGCCCAATGTATGGAAAACCTGAACCGCATATAATGTGGTTCATTAATGAAAGAGATTTGAATAGGAATAATGGTAAATTTTAAAGCCAAACTATAATTTCGAAAAAAAAAACTTATTTTGTTTGTATTCTTTTTTAAACACAGATCGATATGAATTAATGGATGACAACAGAGTATTAGTTATTCATTCAGTTAATCTAAATGACAATGCGCGTTATACGTGCATTGGAACAAATATTGCTGGAGAACTTTCAAATCATATTGATTTACAAATATTTGGTATAATTAATTTGTGATTCTATTGTATTTTAATAATTTAATTTAGTTCCACCAACTATACAGCGTGATCCAACTGTGGATAGTGTGAATGTTATTCAAAATCATCATATTGCATTAACTTGCAAAGCAAATGGTTGAAATATTGCTGAGAAAAAGGGATTTTTCTTTGAACGATTGTTCTCTTTTCTAGGTGATCCATCTCCGTCAGTATCATGGGAAAAAGATGGTCTTCCTGTTGATACAGTGAATTCACGCTATAGGTAGCTAATGCAAAAGAAAAATAGATAGAGCATGTCTTTAACAAGGTTTGTACTATTTTGGTGTCTTCCAGAATTGGACCAGCTGGTTTTCAATTGCTCATTATTCAAGCTGAGCCATCTCAAGCAGGACTTTATACTTGTCTTGCGTATAGTAAAGCTGGTGAAGCAAAAGAACAATTTCGTTTAATAGTATTAGGTATTGAAATATATTTTTAGAATGATTTTCTTTTTTGTTCTAAAGAACAAAAAGTTGAGATTTTCTTTTGTTTATAGTTCCTCCACGAATTCAACGAGAAAATACATCATTTCTTGTCGTAGCTCCAAAACCTATCGAACTTCCATGTAATGTTATACAAGGTCATCCAACACCAATCGTTAAGTATGAAAACATATACCACATTGTTTCAAAAAAAGAAAAAATAATATTAATATTTTACTTTATTTATTTATTTATTTAGATGGTTTCATGATGATATCGAATTAGAAGTGTCCGACGGTAATATCAATTTAAAATATATAATATCATCATCGAATAGTTTACTTCTCCTTCATACATCAAAATATGATGATGGAAAATATCAATGTATGATAACAAATGAAGCTGGACATGATAGTATAGACTTACATCTTGATATATACGGTAATATTTATTTAATATTTCCTTATCATCAACTCTTTTGTTCTCATTCTTTTTCAAAATACTTCCTGAACAAAGTAAACAGCAATCTTCTTTTCTCTTCCGTTTCATTTCACACTTTTATTTTTCTCATTGATATAGCGTCGTTTTACACTTGAAATAATGTTTTTCCTTTTCTTACTCTATATCAGTTCCACCAGCAGTCATGGTAGAAAGCAATGAAATTATTGGTATTGCCAACAAACCTATTACACTCAATTGCCATGCTGATGGATATCCATTACCTGTCGTATACTGGACAAAAGCAGGTCGTTCGATCGATAGTCAACCAGGTGAGAGTAAAACGAAAACCAAGCATAAGATGCGAGTGTAATATCATAGAATACTAAACTTTATGTCTTTCCAATAGAAACCCTTATGAACAGGAAATTATTTTGTTTGTCCATAAGAAATACTCTATGTTAAACTTTATGAAACTCATTTTTGTCTTGCATATTTGAATAGAATCATCCAAAAAACAAGAACGAAATAGAAACTAAGGAATTGAAAAATTTCCCGCAAACTGGAAACATTTAACGTTCAATTTTCCTTACGTTTCTTCGATACTCGTGTCCAGACATAGCTCTTTTTCTTCATCGATTGATAGAAGTTTTGACTTTTCCCCGAATAATACTGAATTGAGTCCCGAAATATAAGTAAGAGGAGAACAAAGAAAATACTGACATACTTATTTAGAAATATGAGTATCAATTCATGAGAAAATGCAATTTTATAAATTTGACATTCGGCTTTAATAAAAATAGGTTTGTAGAAGTTTTTTTTAAAATAAGAAATGAGCTAATGATTAACTTTTCAAAACGTTTTGTTGATGGCTTAATAAAAATCAAATTAATTATCATCCACAAAGGTTGCTGTGCAAGTTTATATAAAAACTGCAATTTTAATGTGTAAGTGTCTTCATCTTCTCGTGTTATTTCTTCTATTTGCCTATGATTAAAATAAACCACATGCTATCTGAAGAAAGTAAGAAAAAATCTTCATCGAATATTATAAAATGTCTTTCATAAACATGCTCACCGGTGGAATTTCTTCCATTGACGTACTATGGCATTAGTCTTGCATCGTATTTTAAAAAGACAGATAAAGAACAAAGCACACAGCATTAGGGATCCATTATGTAAATTGGTTTTATTTTGCTTCATCACACAACAGTTTATTCTATGCTTACTAAATGCCTCTTATATATGATTTACTTTCATTTTTTATCTTGATAGGCTTTCAGACTTTAAACAATGGCTCATTAAGAATTCATCATTTACGAGTTCAAGATACGGGCTACTATTTATGTTGGGCAGAAAATCTTGTTCAACGTACTTATGCACAGATTCGATTAGAAGTTCAAGGTATTGCAATTTTTTATTTTAATTGGCTAATGATGAATTTTAGGAAATTAAATCTTTTTAGTTCCGCCATCGATTGATCAAATAGAAAGATATTATAGCGGTACTGTGGGTCAATCAATAAAATTATCTTGTCAAGCTAATGGTATTCCTATTCCAACAATTACTTGGCACGGCGTATATAATGTATCAGGGACGGCTTCAATTGATTCTTTTGGGAATTTATATATAAGCCAACTTGAGTAAGTCAATCATGGAAATGAATGAAAATGAATATTTAAATTATCTTAAATTTTAAACAGAAGATATCATGAAGGCGAAATAATATGTTATGCACAAAATACGATTGGTCAAACATCGAAAACATTTACTCTTGTGGTTCTTGATCATGAAACAACTACAGCAACAGAAATAGCAATAATTGAGTATGAGTCCATTTCAAGTAAATAATTTTTTTTCTTTTCTTATGAGTACTGCCTATTTTAAGCGATAATTTTTAATCCTATAGAGAAAAAACTCAGTTCATTTGTTTGTTTCTATTTGGCAAAGCGAAGAAATTGTCGATCTCTTTTCATTCATTTTTGTGATATTTTTAGAACAAAGACTTTTTCTGATAATATCACCCAATAATTTAATTGTTGATTATGGTGATACATTAGAATTAATCTGTCAAACAAATTCAATTAAGCCATTTGATATTCAATGGTTACATAATGGTCATCTAGTAGACCGTAGTAACTATTTAGTATATTCATATGATAGAAGTTTTCTACAAATAACAAAAGCTATTGATGAACATACTGGAATCTATCAATGTTTTTTAAATGATTCATTGAACCAACAATTTATCATGTCAATGCCTATAACAGTTACTGTTCGTCGTAAGTTATTTTTTACTTTTTAAAGATTTATGATAATATAAATGTTTATTTTTATGTTTAGCTCATCCGAATAGTCAACATCGTGCAATAATAGCAGGTCATCGTTTAATTCTTTCATGTGAAATTGGAATCGCAGACGATGTTCATTTTCTTGGTACAATTGAATGGTTTCATAATGGATCACCACTAAAACATGATTCATTCAATCGAAATAGAATTGATTATAGAAATGGAACATTAATTATTGATCAAGCATCAGTAAAATACTTCATATAAAATTTTCATTTATAATTTGTTTTTGTATTCTGTACATATATATTTATTTACTTATTTAGGGTTCTGATTCAGGCGTCTATAAATGTGTATTTGAGGGTGATAATGGAACTCGATTGGAATCCTATCGTTCAGTCAACATTCTAAGTAAAAAACCTACTCCCCATATTGATTTTCTTCTGCCTGTTCGTCTTTTTTTGTTCTTTTAATTTTCAAACTTATTAATTTCCATTTCTTTTCTTCTTTTTTTTCCAATACCTCTATCGTTTCCGATTTATGTATACATATTCTATTTGTTCATGTTTAGCGCAACCTACGTTTACAATTAAATTGCCTCGCTCAACAGTACGACCTGTCAATGGTTCGATGCTTATGCTCAATTGTCTTGCCGATGCATGGCCTGAGCCAACATTAAAATGGACAAAAAATGGAGCTATTCTTACAGAAATTGATGGTGTACGACTACAATTATTACCGAATAACTCATTGAAGTGAAAAATTGATTAATGAAAATAATTTTTCATTACATGCGACTCTTATTTTTAATTATTAGAATTGATCCAGTAGAAGTATCTGATACGGGACGTTATACATGTTCAGCTGAAAATGCACTCGGTACTGCAACAACTACGTGTGATGTTATTGTTTATGAAGGTAAATTAAGTTTCACATATTTTTCTTTCATGTGGCAGATGAAAGAAAAACAATCCTATAAATCTAAATTCAACTCAGGAGATTCAATCCGACCAGTGGATCCGATCGTTTCTGGCATCGGATCCTATGGATTCCGTTGCTTTTCGACCGGCTCCGTTGAGTTCCGACGATTTCCTAACTAACGGATCCCGGTTCGCTTTCCGCCGGAAAAATTCCGTTAAGTTCCGCAAAATTTCGACCCGGAATTCGTCGGAAATCGACGGAAC
>CAJNYU010004516.1:43899-71034 GCA_905331475.1 Rotaria socialis | reverse complement strand
ATGTCGCGAGACGCCATATTGATGTAATTGCATTTCATAGAAACTAGTGGCTTAGTTATATTAGTTTCATATAATTTTCTAAGAGATAACCATCGATTCTGATTCTGAATCTGAGATTTTAAAGACAAAATTGATCAATCATCAGACGCATAGCTGGTTTTTCTTATGGTGCATGATCCTCATAATGTTGTGACGCTATTCAAGCAAGATTTCTGACCGTATTTGAAAAACAGAATATAGGGTTTTCTAGAGCACGTTCCGCTCTACAAAACCCTATATTTCAGATTCCAGCAGAATGTAGCCATTTTAGATAAAGAAGTCTACTTTTTTTAGCCCATTTACTTAAGTAAATCATTGAAAAAGGGCTTTAAGCAATTTAAAACTATCTTATCTTGTAGAGCTAATTGAGCTGAACATTTTGGTATGTATATATTTTTTTAAGTGCCTAGAAATAACTGCGCTAGGGCTAAAATATCGAAAAACCTAAGGTATTTCTAGTAAAAAAAAAACAGTTTTACTATTTTCACTATAAAATGTTTTTTTCACTTGTGAATTTTAATTTTTTATACTGAAATAATTAGCGAAACGGGCTCTACAAAACTAGAGGAGAACGAAAAAAATTGGATACTTTGTTTTTTTGGTTGACTTCTCATGGAACAGCCCAGCAATAAAAATAATAATAAGTCTCAATCTTTCTGAGAGCTAACAACACAATAATAGTATTTCATGTCGATATAAGAGTATACTTAATTTGAATAAGTATCTAACACAGATGAATGAATCCGATATCGGATCTGACAGGATCTGATCGGATCCAACCAGCCTATAAAATCCGATGGGGTTCCGTGGCCGGAACCACTAACGGATCCGACGAAAAGAAGCATTTAATTGATTGACACCTAACTAGTACCTCAAGTCAATATTAGAGGAGGTGGTCCAAGTCGAACGTTGGATCCGTCACAATCCGACAGTAGAATCCGATGATTACCCAATGTTATTCCGACACTAGGGATTCGAATGTCGTTCCACAACTCGGAATCCGATAGGAATTCGGTGGTTTATTGGAAATTCATTTTAAATAGGATCGGATTCCTATAGGATATTATTGGTCCGATTGTCGGAAGGATCATCGTGGAAAATTCATCCTTATCTCTGTGAAGAGATATGTCTAATGTAATGGAAGAGCTAATATTTTTGAATAAGTAGATTACGAATACATCGTTATCGGATTTGGTCGATCTTTTCCCTGGTAGTTATTAATATATTTCCATATTCTAATACATGCATATATATATATATATATCAGTGTTTTGTCAGAAATTAGTTGTCAAAAAATTGGCAAAATGATTCCATTGTTAGATAGAAAAAAGTAATGAGAAAGAAGAAAAGAGATTCTTCATCGTCATATTATCGAAATGAGTAGTTGAAGAGGCATCTGATCAAAAGAAAAGAATAACGATCGAGAGAATTCTATGAGTTCGTCTGTGAGAAGAGCAAACGAGCCCATAAGTCCTCAGAGTGAATCAATCTCGAATAAGAACATCGTCATTAAATTCAGTATGAGACACAAAAAGAACTGAAGAAAAGAAGCGCTTGAACGAGATGTGATCTGGCATCATAAAGAAAAAAAGAAGGAGAAGAAGAAGAAAAGACGGAGGTCAAAGAATAAATCTATTGTCAAAAGAAGAAAAGCAGCAGCAAAAAAAGAAGTAAAACAAGATCTTCTCTTTCAGTTGATTGTTAAAACCAATATTTTGCTTTTTACCGACATGTTATTCTTTTTGTTTCTCGATTTTAGTTCCATTAACAACATCAATTCGTCATCTTCAGGGTGAATTAAAAGAAATCAGTATTGATAACATTGAACTTCATTCTAGTTCAATTTTTAAAAAAGCAACCTTAAATAAAGTACAATCAAATCTTGTACCCTTATTTCAAACACTTTCTGTCTTTCTTTTTCCACCCTCACTCATTACTTTAACAACACCAATGGCAATGATCGAAAACGTGTCGTCTTCGTTCTGTTCAATCGACAATGCATATCAACGTGACATGATTATTTCATTTGCAGATGGTAAAATTTGTGAAAATAACCGACTTTTTTCTAGATGCATTTCCATTGAATATGTATGTTCTACGGTTTTATTTTTGCTTTCTAGGTTCTCATATTAACATAATTGAAAGAGTTTCTGATAGACGCATTGAATTTAATGGATCATATCCAGATAATTATGAGTTTAAAAATAATACATTTTTTACAGAAACCATGGTTCAAACGGATTCGGGTATGTTACATGTGGTAGAATTCAGAAATAATGTTAAATTACTAACATAGTGTTATATATTTACATTAACATAGTGTTCACATCAGCAGCATATTTCCGTTTTCTTTCAATGCATTTCTGTTTCTTAATAACTAAAGGCAAAAAGCATGAAAGATGACCAATAAATAGACTCGATGCGTGCTGTCAATACACGTCTTCCATCTCATCACTTTCTTCTTTTGCCCTCTTGTCAAGTTTCTTGCTCTATTATTTTTCTGTCTGCTTCTCGCTCTCTCTAAATTACTCAAATAAAGATATATATCTTTATTCAGATTAACGCCTTGTCAACAACACCATGCGTAAAATTATTCGCATTTGCTTTATATTTTTTTTCTTCTCTAGGCCCTGTTGCAGACGACCAGAGATATATATTTGATTTAAACTTACGCATACTCATATTTTGTCTAAAGGGAGTTTTTGTAGTCTTTTGTTCCATTTTTTTGTCTTTCCATAGCATGTCTCGTTAGTTGAATGACCGTAATAGGGCAATATGTTGTTGAGGAGCAAAGTTATAGGGTGCGAAAAAAAGTTAAAGAAAAGAAGTAGTGAACTGCGAATAACATATATCAATGAATACATTATGATACAATTCAAGCGATTATAAATGCTCAGAAATAATTTCATAAAAGTTTGATCTGTGTATCGTTTAGAAATGATAAAGATAAAAATATTATTGTTTTCAAATTGATATATTATTTCATATCTTCGATAATGTCATGAATATTTTCCTTATACATTCTCTAGATTAAAATTGAACATTTTTTTTTGAATCACATTTATTATGATTAAGTTTTTCGTAATTTGATTCAATCAACAGCAAAAAAGAAAATAGACAAATACTCTTCAACTTTTATAAGCGTAGAAATGAAATTCACAATAAATACTAACGATACAGCAAAAATATCATTAAATCAAACTTCTTGGCTCGAAATACTTCATCAAAAAATGTTATATTCTCCCATTGTACCATCACATAGTCGAATTTCACCTCCACGATATCAACAACATCGTAAAACATTTTCATACATACAAATAATTGAAATTAGTTTTCTTTGTTTTATTCTTATTGAAAATCTAATTATATTTATAATAACAAATCGAAAAAGAAAATTACCAAAACAAACTTTATGTGACGCTAAGTAGGAGATTTTAACTATATAAAAAAAACAAGCTCAATCATTCTCAATAATTTCGCTCTACTCCTTTTTCATAGTGATCAACAACAACAACAGCAGCAACAACAACAACAACAACAGCAACATCGTTCCGTTGTTTTCCTATCGAAATCTTTACTCTACAATTGTTTACATCCTAATTGGATACGCGCATATTCATTCTCTAACATATGCCTTTCATGTGTCTACTTTATAATTTTAATTTTAAAACACTATCATCCAAATCTTTTACATTATTCTTCTATAACATTTTATTCTTTGCCATTAACACTTGCACAACAAATATCAATTAATTTCAGTACATTTCATTTATTTATCATATCCATAAGTATTTTACAATACTTTATTCGCTATTATCGTTTATCAATTACTAAGCAGTCATTAAATATATCTAGTACTAGCAATCTTTTAATAACAAAACATACAAATGTTGCTTTAATTTTAAGTGGTTCATTAGCACTTATATTCGGTTATAACTATATATTCTATTCACCAAAATATTCAGAAACAATAAAACTACTGCCATTAATTACATTGAATACTATATTATTACCATTAATTGATTGTATTGTATTCGTTTTCATTATTATCTGCTGTATTATTAATCAATATAAATATAATATTTTAATAAAACAAGATTTATTATTCGATAATGAATCTCAACAGCAACACTTAGCAAATAGTGTACGTTCAATCATTGAAAAAACGACATGTATTAAATGTTATTCAAAATTTTTACAACAAAATCGAAATTTATTTCAAGATACTAGTGATCCATATACAAATTTACATTCAAGATTTTTTGGTTCCAACCCAACGTCAAGTGCACGGCCATCTTTAACACCATCCGATGAAAAACGAAAATACTCAGCAATATCTTATGAAAATATCCCCATTATGGCTAATGCTCATTCACGTTTACGTGCATCGTATCCATGTCAAACAACTCGAAATTTTCTTTCGAATAAATCTAATCATTCACAACAAGATTTTTCTAATGAACAACCAAATGATGCAGGACGAAGTTCTGAAAGTGATTTTTTCTTACAAAGAGCAATAATAAAACTAAAACGACAACGTTCGTATTGTCATTTATGCTATCGTTTATTATTATTATTTCTACTTAAATATGTTCTATTTACATTTCCACAACATTTCATTCAAATGATATTTCATTTAAAACATATTCCTGAATATATTATTAAATATAATCTATCAAATAATAACAATAATCAGCAACAACAACAACAGCAGCAGACTAGAAGCATCTCGGAAAATATGTTATCAGAACATAGCGAAATAGCTTCAACAGTATGTCGGTTTCTATTTTTAATTGCTCGTTTTGGTGATAGTTTTTTATTAACACGTTTACCTAATTTAATAAGAAAATATTTTCCATGTTGGTGTCATTTTAATTCAAAATTATTATGTAAACAAAATAAATATCAACAACCATCACATCAAATGTTAATGAGAAATACAGATTCACAAATGAATGAGCGAGTATCATTTGATGAAGTATCAAATTCAAATAATCTATCCAATCAACAAGAATTACATGAACTAAGAAAACAATCAAACATTAATGAATCTTCTCATGAAACGCATCAACATTTTAGTTTACATTTTCAATTTGTTCCTATATGGTCAAATAAACGGAAAAGGATATTTAAAGAAAATTACTGAAACAATTTGCTTATACGTTGTTTTCATGTCAATTTTATGTTCTATGTTGTTGCTGCTGTTTTTGTTAGTAGATGCTTACAGGCTTATTTCTCTTTACAAAAAAGACTCAACAAAAAGATTTTTTATTTCTTATGAATTCAATGAATATTATTGATTTTGGTTGACTACATGAATCGAACCATTTTTTTACACGATTGGTCTTTTTTATCTTAACAAAATTTTCACTATGAATAGATACTCAATAAATTCATATTCATATGATTTGATAACCTTTGAGTTGGGTACAAGAGAAAATTTGGATTTAGAATTTGTTTTACTTCTTGCGATCATAAACCTAATATGACATTTATAATTACCATTGGTTGACTAATACCTATCTTACAACAATAGTTAATTGTTTATGATATTCATTTGACAACATAAGTTTGTCGCGAGTTGGTTTAAAATTTTACTATCACAAAAAATTTGACAAAGTACAAGTATCTATCGATTGACAGATTTATTGTAATACTAATTATAGTAAATTTTAACATGAGAAGTAATTTAATCAACAAGAAATTATTTCAACTATTACAAACTCTATGTAAGGTATTCAATTTAACAGTAGACACGATTTATCGTAGCTTTTATAGAATTCAGGGTTTTGTGGAGCCGAGTTTGAAATTTATATCTTTACTCTTTTAATTTTTATTCGTTTCCAACTTTTACTATTAATAAGTATAATACAATTGATAAAGTAAAAATAGAATATTATTTTAACGCTTAAACCTAAAAAAAAACGTTCTAATTCTCTTAGATGAAGAACAATTGAATATTGATCAAAGTTGATTTTCTGAGAGCTAAGGAATCGAATTATTTGTTTGATTCTTGACTTAGAATAATACAACTTTTCAGAGAAAAAGATCGTGTCTTTTGATGATCTCAGTATGGTTTAATCGATATGAAATTCCTGGAATGCTTGAATACTTTTAAGTCGCGCATAATTAATCCTTCATAATTACAGATAACAAGTTCTAATATTTGATTTCATTTTTTCACATTACCAAATAGTAATTTCATGGTTTTTTGCTTTACTGCGGTTATACTTATATTTTGAAAAAATTCGACAATAGTAATGCCATTGTCGGACATTGTAAATGCATGAGAAAATTTTCTTTTTATTACCACTATGTGTCGTAAAAATATACTTTTACCTTCTCTGATAAAGAAAAACTACAAGCAAGCGAAATTGAGTATTGACGAAAGAATATTTTGTGAAACTCACATATATTTTCGAAGAAAATAATTAGTGTAAATATAAAAGCGAGATTTTTGCGACTCCCCTTCCCCATTACAGACATTAATGAGTGTAAAATTGTGCTAATTAGGGGCTAGACTAATTAGGCTGCTATTTCTTCTTGTTTTGCTTATAGACAATACGAAAAAACTAAGGCCTACCCATTACAGACCATAGCAACTAGACTCTAACAGTTAATAATTAACCCTTCATTACAGATATAAGCAAATAGATAATGACTTAGTTATAGGTTTTGGAGATTAAGGTGGAGTTTTTATTTGAGTTATTTTAGTAAACCTATGAGATATATGAGACTCCACACTTTAGCCACGAATGGAGCTGCGCTAACAAGCTGTTTTTCCAATAAACATATTAGCCATTGTTGAATATCTTGATGGTAGCTTGAAAAAGAATAATATAATCGATAATAATTCAATGGTTTTTATTTATACACGTTTTCCCTACTAATCACTCTCAATTTTGCATGACGTCAATCAAAAGCAAATTTGTTTTCATGAGACGAGCTCAAACGCGCCCTTGCTAAAAAAAAAACTAAGCAATAAAATGACGCAGTCATACAATTTTAATGTTGTTTAATTTTTAATTTTGCCACTATGATTTAAAATGAATCCAAAAGAAAGTTGCCGCTTTTGTAGTTTGTCTCAGTTGGCTAGCTCATTAAAAATAACAACGGGTTATTTTGACCGGAGACATCTGCTCAAATTGGTCCAATATATTATTCTTCTATTTTCTTAAATAAAATATTAATTTTCAAAACTTTTAAGGCAATCTAATGATTATGTCGTTATACTGAAAGTTACTGAGACTTCTTTGTATCAAGTGAATGTACGAATAATTTATTTTGCTAAAACTAATAGCGTGGTAAAATTACATAGCTTAGGAATTTGACATAAAGACATACGTATGATAATACAATCTTGCTTAACTGTTCAAAAAAGTAGTTGAATAATAAACGTATGAGAGTTACTTCTAAGAAAAACATTAAAATAAGAAACAAGTAGAAACTGGAAAATATCAAAGGACATTAATTTGATCTAAAGTATTTCTAGAGTTTTAATCTAACAATCTGATGCAAAATATGTTATGCCACACAACGATACTGAAAAATTAAATAATTCTGTCTTGTCATTACATATAATCTGAAATGATTTGTCCATCCATGATATATTTGAATATTAATTTCTGTTGAGAGTAAATGAATAATGTGAACAAATCTTACATGATTTTGCTTTTAAATTTAGGTCATTTTCGTACATTTTCAAGTGGTTTTCTACTTGGAAAAGAAATGTTAGCCTACAATTATAGTCAAACAATTAAATGCACACCGAATAAGGCATATCCGACAACTTTCAAAGCTCCTGTACATCATCTAAAAAAGATGTTTACAAGTAAGACAACTTATTTGTTAAATTTATTGATTTCAATATTTTCCTCACATCTACTAGTACCAATTTATAATGAAAACGAAGAAACACTTGAATGGTTTATTGAACCAATATTAGAATTAAATGAAAGTTCGATATGTCCCGATGGTTTTGAACGTAAAGGCGAATTTTGCCATGGTATTAGACATCGGCGAGCATGTGATATAAACATATTTGTCTCATTTTTTTTATAGAGTGCAACAACTGCCAATCTGATATATGTGAAAAAGGATATAGAAAAAATTTCGAAACTGGATTATGTGAAGGTATATTTTAACATCTCATATTTAGTTCAAGATAATAGATTTAAACATACACTAAATAATATTTTAATGAAACAATTCAGAATATGTCTCAAGAAAAATATTCTTCCATGTTCTATAAGTATTTGGTTAGTTGTCTCTAATAGTTAAGAAATTCCTATCTTTCTAATTTTCAAACACAGAATTACTACATCAAAAGAATATTTGTTAGTGAAACTATTAAATATAATTTACATCTACCGACAAAATAGATTTAATATGTTTTGATCATATCGTTTTCATTTTCATAGATATTGATGAATGTATTGAACATACAACTATATGCCAATATATGTGTGAAAATCAGGTAGGATCTTATCGATGTTATTGTCCAATTGGATTTAAAATGAACAATTCAGGGCAATGTCAAGGTTTGTTTCGTTGTCTTATTTCTACCAATAATTTCTTTCAAATACCGTATAATTAGATATTAATGAATGTCATCAATTTCAAATTGAGTGTGGCCAAGATCGTACATGTTTCAATACTCGAGGCGCTTACGAATGTATAGATATTCCGTGTCCTGTTGGTTACATACGTCAAAATGAAAATGATTGTTTATTAAAATGTTATCAACGTTTATCATCATGTCGTCCTCGTCAACCTATTTATATTCGTCATAGATTTATTGCTCTGTCAAGGTTAACATCATCAAATCGAACATTTTTCAGTTTACCTATAGTAAATCGAAATAGAACTTTGATAAAACTGTTTGATAAAAGTAATCCGAATATGCCTCTTCCGTTTATAATTGATGGCATTGATCTAAAAACAAATCAAACATTATTTGATTCACATGAGTATGAATTGGAAATACATGTATACAATAATGAACTCAATGGTAAATATTCATCTCAACATCATCGTCGTCGTTTACATACAATTTATGTAATTCGAATCAATATTTCACCGTTTCATTTTTGAAGATTTTTTTTATTCCAACAATTATTAGAAGAGCGAAATAAATACAGCAAAAAATTCGATATTCTTGGCTATGAGCTTTCCCTTCACTATTTCCATTTTACAAACTTACATACACACAAACAAATAGATTATGTTTTTAATTCTGTTTTGTTCTCTTGTTTCTCTCTTGGCTTCTATTCTCATTACTTCTTTTTTCGTGTTTTTCTTTGTTCACATATGATGATCAAAGGCTTGTTTATAAAAAAAGTTGTCCAAATCTTCTTCAATTTTTTCCCTTGTTTCATCGGTTAATTTAAATGTTGATGGTTGTCTATCCTTTTCTTCAAGTGACAATAGAATAGGTTTTGATATAGTTTCAACGGCATCGTAACCCAGTTTTTCTGCCACTTTTTTGAATACTATATCCATTGCATCATATGGAATAAATGTAATTGCTGTTGGATCTTTCCTTAAAACATGCAATATGCCATAAACAAGATGATCAGTATCGGAACTGATTAAATGAGAATAATGTTCCAGCGTTTTTTCAGCTCTATCGATAGCTGGAGCTAATGTAATATTTTCAGATTCTTCATTTGATGATGTGTATTGAACAGGATTAGTTAATACAAGACCAGTTATGCTGAGTAAAACAAGAATGTATGCTGATGTTAGAATCATTCTAAAAACAACATATTTCTTTTATATTTCTTTTTTAATACTAACATGAATTGTAAATGTAAAATAAAAAACTTGAATTTACTCAATCCGTGAATAACAGTTTAAAGCTTAATTATCTACGTTTCTTTTATATCTTCAAAATGATTTCTATTTTTGAATGAAAAAAAAACACGTTTGTGTGTCTATAATGATCTTCCGCTTTACTGTCTTTTTTCAGCAAAAAAGCAGGGCATCATTTTTGCAAAGCACACGCTTAAAATCGTAAAAATAGTTTGTTGTTTTTTGTTGACTTTCTCTACCTGAGTATGCGCATAATAGACTCACATCCAATAGAAGTACTTTGAAATGAAATCTGAGAATATAAACATCGCTGTGCAGAGATTTTATACTGATTAAGCCGTGAATATAAGAAGAAATAAAAGGAAAGTTTCTTCGTACCAACATCAGTCAGACCATTAAACACATTTTTATATTATGAGAATCGCTGAAATTGACTATGATGTAATGGAAAAAATCATTATGAAGACGTCGTCTTAATTAATTTCTTAGGAGAAGATTTCTCTTCTACATACAATATTGAGATTTGTTTATATCAACAAACGGAACAAACTATCTGTTGCTTTTCGTTTCTCAATAAAAAGTGGGAAAATACCAAATTGCTCAGAAGTAATCGTGTTCTATTAATACAAAAGCGTAAAAAGGCTATGTATTAGAATAGACACAAGATCTACTAATTCTAAAGTATTACTTAAAACTCTCAGCGTATTCTACAATTAAATAACAATTGGCATACCTATTGGGAATACTGTCTTTGTCTCAAATGTGATATTGAATATATTGTGTTGTATAAAAGAAGAAATAAGAAAATAATTTATATTGAACTACAAGAAATATTGAGTGTTCGATATATAAGAAAAATATCTGTTTAATTCAACCAATTAACTGCCACTGTTTGTCTCTCTTCTCTCTCTCTCTCTCTCCTTGTCTTTTTTTGAAAATTTTTTATTTTCTCTTTCCATTATAAACAATGACGTTAAAATATAAACTATGCAATGACGTCGGAAAAGAACCATCTATTCAAAGACGCAGAATAAAATTCATGCATATATTTATTAGTCTATTCAAAATTATGCAGGCAATCTCATAAATGCTCAAGATCGTATACGCAAATTCTCTGTTATTAAGCAGCAAAAACTAATAATAAAAGCAAATTATAATTTGCACTGTTGTTTTTAAATCAAAGAAGTTTAAAATAGATTTAAAATGTGTTGTCAGCTTCATCAACGTGTGTCAATTACATCACATTCTGCGTAAAATTTACTTGTCTATCTAATTAAATATATAGGTTAAAAACTAATTCAAAGATAAAAAATTCTATGCGTTTTATTGCAGCCAATGACTTTTTTAAAATAGTTTTTAAATTGCTAGTTGATTATCTCTATTCGATAAATGTCATTTATAATTTTTATTAGTTTTATTTTACATAAAAGAAAACAAAAACATTGTTGCAATCGGATTTATTATCGTTTCAATATCTATAAAAAGCACGACATTTCCGATCAAATAGAAAACATTTAGAAAAAAGAAACTAAAGAAAAAAACATTTTCTTTATTAATCATTAAAATAATTCTTTTTTGTAAGCAAATCCATATTGACGACATTTTCTTGTTAATTCAGCTGATAATGACGGTGGTCCACAATAGAACACAGATATTTTGCCTTTTTTTTGACATACAAGTTCAGTAAATACCTTAAATACAAAATTATAAAAGTACAAGCCATAAGAATGTTTATTGTTGGCTAATTTTGATTACCAATTTATCTTGCGCAAATTTTCATGTTTCGAGTTTCTTGCTCATTGAACCCTCGCGATAGTTGCTTTCAGATTTAGAACTGATCTTTAAAATATTGATGTTATTAAACATGGAAGAAAAACAGAAAATGATATTGTCTGAAGAGAAGTTCCAATAAAAGCAAAGTGAATATGAAAACTGATTAAAGATGAGCAAAACGCCAACAGAAACTATCCGTGATACGCATTTTTACGTTGATGATTGAATGTTAGCTATACGCTATGTACATGAATCAATGAAAAAAAATTCCATTGAATCAAGTCACGCGACAAGGCAAAATAGATGTAACTATTTGACACATGCTTTATAGTCTAGTGCGCCTGATTTTTATTCTATTTGACGTGACAACTATCATTTTTGTCTATGGTAGCTTTTTAATTGCTATATAGGACAGAAAATAGATATCTGTCGCTTAAATAAATTTTTCATTAGAAAATTTCTAGAAAAAATTGTTTGATCCTTCTGAAGTGTATCAATTTTCTCAAGCTTATTTAACACGAAAAATATGGTAAATTTAGCCGAAACTCGTGGGTTTATATTTGATGGAAAGCGTTTTGTACTCGTTGAATTCGGTCTGTTTTTAATGCTATGTTCAACTTTGTTGACACGCACACACATATACGCATGACATCGGATCATGAAATAAACTTATATTTTCTCATTAATAAATATGACGTGAACAGGAGTGAATCATCATAAGTCTCAGTTTAGACAAACTATAGAAGTCTAACGGTTGATTCATTCAAATAAATAAGACATGAATGTCTACTATTCACAACCACCTCCGATATTTTAACACTATAGTGCAAAAAATGTCACTTCAACCAGTCATACATTTTTTATAAAATGTTCTCATATGACTTGGATTGTTTTTCGTATTTTGCATATACGCATCTTAAGTATCTCATCGTCGATTGCTTTATGGTGTGGGCTGAATGTTTTAAGGATACTATTTCTAGAGAAACTCTACGTTTATTCGAGTTTGAGCATGTTGAATATAGGTAGACGATTTCATAAGTTTGATAGATGAAAAACAAATAAAAAACGAGAACATAATATATGTTTTTATTACTTGATCCCAATCTGGTCGACCATGTTTTGTACGTTGTCGAAGTCCATCAATAGCATCACAATTGGTAGAATTTTCTCTTCCAATTAAATCAAGTGATAAATAAATATTCAATGCTTTTAAATCTGCTTGTGATTGTGCACTTGTTACATATAAATGAAATTCAAGTAGAGAACCTTTATCAGAAATTTGTCTTAAACGTTGCTGTTCTATTTCCATTTGTGCTAATAAACTAATGAACCATTCAAGTGAACGTTGTTCACGTGTTACCCAAATAAAATCGACCTTAAAAAGTTGAATAAAATGATAAGGATAAAGTAATAGAGAGTCAATTTAGCATACTTTTTTTATGCAAAGTTCTTCGCTCTCAGGATTATCCCAAATATATTCACAATTAGGACATTTATGTCGACGATTTCGATAGCGACACATTATACTTTGCAGAATCGATGCAAATGGTGTTATACCAATACCAGCAGCTATTAAAACAGCATGCTCGGCTTCAAATATATGTTGAGATGGTGCACCATATGGACCATCAATTAAGATCTAGAGAATCATTTTCTTATTTTTTTTCTACTTAAATACAAATAAAAAATTTATTTTGTTTACTTGTAAATCTTCTCGATCATTAAATTGAAGTGAATTAAATTGTATTCGATTGTGATTTTTATACATACGTAAATAACCAAGTGCATCCGATGAACGTGTTTCTTTCAATTCTATTTGTTGTTGTTGACGATACATCGTCGATGTATTTGGCATTCTTATACAATAGTCACTATTAATTGGTGCCGTTAATCGACTATTAATATGATTATCATTATTATTATTATTATTGTTTTTAATGGTTGGTGTAATTATTGTTATTGATTTTGTTTGTTGTTCAGTTTGTATAATATCATGATTTTTCTCGGGTAATTGTTCAATGTCTTCAACTATCATATTTTCTAATTTATTTGGATTCATTAGAATCGATTTATCAATTTTAGGCATATTTGATCGATTTGTTTGCGTAACTGTGTGATGATTTTTATCAATCGATTTTACTTGTATATCAAGTAACCTTAATGTTGATTTACATGATGAACATTTTATTTTGCTATGATCTTTTGATGTTGGACATGATTTTGAAATCGTTCTTTTCGCTTGAATAGAATGAATTTGTGATGTTGAAGAAGCAGATGAACGATTGCAAGTATCATTGTCATTATCATGATTATTACTATTATTATTAAGATCAATTTGAGAATGACTTTCTTGTTGATGTATACCACGTAATTCATCAATATAACTCTTTGACATACGTGAACGCATTGATGAACGGAGACGTAAATCATTAAAATCATTTAACATACCGCCATGTTTTTCTACTAATTTCATTCGAAATAATTCATATGCACGTCGAGTCCAATGTCCACTTGCATGAACATGAAGCCACAGACTTTCTGGAGGATAAAGAAACTTTTTATAGAATAAATAAATAAATAAATAAAATAGTTAATATAATTGTAAAAAATTCGAACTATATAGAGGATTTGTTTTTAGAACTATTCAGAAGAAATTCTATGCCATGTTAACAAAAAGATAAACTCGAAATTAAAATAACAATTGATCATATCTTTGTAGTAAAAATCTTTTGTTGTTTTTTAGAAGAATAAGACTAATATAGAGTTATAAATGACGATTTATTCAATAGTAAACAAGATACTGCAATGGATTAATTCATATTTTTAATTATTTGATTATGCAATCGGTATCTATTCGTACGAAAATTATATGCAAATTAAAAATTTTATTATCTTGTCACTTCCTTTTGTCAAAGAATTTTCCTTCGTTCTCCTATGCTTTGAATTGCACAGAGACATTACAAAATAACACTACATGTAAACATATATTAAATGGAAAGAATCAATTCGGAAAATTGATGAGATTTCATTGACTCTATTCCTAGAAATGACTCTGTTAAACTAAATAGAAAATCCATAGAGTTACGTAGAATTCTCAAGTCATTGTTATCTTAACTAATTTCTACAGCTGCTTATTATTTAATACTACCTACGAGGACCAATTCTAGTTTTTATTACATGTAAATTATGATAGATGGAAGTAGAAGCTTGTTCATAAAGATACGTTAATGATTCTTTGTACAGTTTTAAACAAAATTCTTGAACTATACGAGTAAAAACTCTATGATATTCATAGAAACATAACAAAAATAACTATATTATTTTGACACAAATACGCATTTCCAGACTTTTCTGAGCAAATGCGTACGGTATTTTTAAATATTTTTTCAAAAGCTCAGTAAACAGAAGCTTTATTGAGCTCATCTAATCGGCTTGTCCACGTAACGCGCTACTTCGCTGATCAAGTTTTAAAACTTTCTTTTTCTGACATACACAGATCTAAGCGTATTTTCTGGCATAGAGTTTGACACTGATTGTGAATTTGAACTTTTTTTCTTAAAAAAAATTGGGTTTTGGCATCGAAAATCGCGTTTTAAAGTTTTTAAAAACTGTATTTTCAATTTTCTAACCAAGAAATTTAAAACAAAAATGCGGACTAATATACCATTCTACGCAGAATTTGATCCTCTACAAAATGATCTGTTTATTTTTTACTCTCATTCTTCAGGACATCTTCTAAGCTCTTGTACAGTTTCTAACTTACTGTACAATTTTTGAGCTCCTATTTCAATGCAGCAACTTGATTTTTTTTACAGAAGGATATATGTACGGCAGTGATCAATATACATTAAACATTAAATATTTTGAAGCATGTTAAGTGCTTCAAATTTGGTCGACAAAAAAACGTGTCACAGCGTTACGTTTGTTTTTTGCATATTTAATCTGAGCGAAAATAGTTTAGAAAAATGTTTTTTTACTGCTTGAAAGCCCATTCAATTCTCTACAAAACTGGTACCATAAGCATTTAATTTGAAAAAATAATTTGTCAAAAAATTAGAGTTTTATAAGCAGTCCTAGAGGAAAAGGGTCCTTTTTGTTGTCACCGTGTTGCGCGATGATAAAACCTTTCTAGAAGCGGGAGAGTTCAGTCAAACTGGGTCATTTTTTCCACATAAATATAATATGATAAGCTACGTCGAATGATGTTTGGACGATCCTATTAGCTCTTATGCCTTTCAAGATAATTGCAAAGCAATTTGTCAAAATGTCACAGCGCTACGTTTGGACAAGCCGTAATCTGATATTTGTTTTTTGATTGTTTAATTTAAAATATTGCAGGTCACGTCACTATGAAGCTCGATGAAAAAATAGTTTTAAAACATCCTAAAATTCACAAAAAAGGATCGTTATGGTATTCAATATCACATTAAATATTATCTTTATAAAAAAATATGTTATATTTTAAAATTTTGCCATAGTTCTCACTGAATCGTGAAATATTATCATTTATCGTTATTAAAGGATTACATTTGCAATTTTAATAAAATCTCATATTTTACTTTCATATTTTAGCATAAGAGAATCTAAAAATGACTAGTTAATAACTAAATATCTATGGAAGCTACTCTCTTGAAAAACGAATCTTTGTAACTATGATCTTTTATTAAAATCTTCAAAACGAATGATGATCAGCACATGTTACATGAAATCTTCCTATACTTACCATATTCTCTATGCGCTTAATAAAGGAAATTCTTAAAAGAATCACTTTGTTTTCATTCATTGTCTATTTTCATACCTTTGTGTTCCGGAGCACTGCTTATACTGAACGGATGCCATTCAAAATTAGCAACTGCTGGAATATTGATATAAATATAATCGCCTGGTTTATAAGTAAATTTTCTTGGTCGATTGATGACTAAATGAATGACCTAAGCATATATTTAAAAAAAATGGTAAAAATGAATAAATATCAGAGAATAAAGTTTTCATTAATTGTTACTTGGGATGGTAATAGAATAGCTTCCATAACAAAAGTTTCACCATGATTATTTGAACGTGATTTACGATAACGTAAAGTTTTTTCAATCATGTACAAAAGACCAGGAACTAATAACCATTTCCAAAACCGTGGTCCATGCAGAAGCATAATAACTAACCATGGAAGTGTTAACATATGGCACCAATAAAATAACTTGATAAGACAAAACAAATATATATTAAACATAAAATACAAGCAAAGATTAGTTTTACCTGGAAATGACCTTTTTTTCGAACGAATGGCAAACACATTGTATAAATAAGTGCACCTAATAATAATTCAAGTATTCCTGTAATATAGCCAAGTCCTAATTTAGCTGTAAAAATTGCATCAAAATAATGATGATTTGTATTACGATATGCTTCTACAGATACAAAATACCATACAAATTAAACAAATAATTTAAGATAATAAATGAAATTCTCACTACAACGAAGTGTGCATGAATCTTGATTATAAAACTGATTCCAATTACCACCGCATCCAAAATATTCAAATGGAACACATTGATTTATTGTCGAATCAAATCGATATCGTTTGGTGAATAAGATTTGACTTTTTAGTGTTTGATTTATGCCAACATCGCTCGGACACGAAAAACCAACATCCTGTGGTAATGAACAAACATAAAATACATAAGCTGAAAAAACAAAAACGAATGCGTAGTGTTATTATGAAAATAGTTAAATAAACAAAAAATAACCTAAATAAGCTAAATGTGCAGCTGTATGTAAAAAGGTTTCAATCATAATAATAATTCCAATAGTTTTATGTATATCAATATGATGATCAAGTGGAAGAAGAACACTACCACCTTTTGATCGTATCCATGTTATATGTTTGCGAAGCATCAATACAAGCATTAATGCGCAATTAAAATTAAGCATACCACCTGAAGAAATAAAAAATTGAATGTTCAACAGATAATCATCTTGAAGAAGATATCTTTTTACCATTCAGTCGAGCGATTACAATGAAAAAATGAGCATGCTGTTGACCAACATAAAAATGTAGTACATCAACACAAATGCAGGTACATATAAATGAATATAGTGACCAAAAGAAAATTAAATCAATATTATTTCGTATCCAAGCACGTAATGTTGATGAATGTCTTTGACATTTACTTATCGATGTAGATTTTGGTCGAATCCAGCTGCTTGTACTAAAATATGCATAACAAATTGATTGATTAAATGAAAAGATTTTAAAGTTATTCGTGAGGATTCTTTCTATCGTAGTCAATATTGATGTGTAAAATTCATATATAGAAAATAAACGTTGATTTATCTAGTATTTTAAAAACATCGATCTTAATAAGATATTGAATAGAGATTATCCAAAAACACATCCATTCCAAAAACTCGAGATAGCCAATGAAAGTTAACTTTAATATTCGATAGACAGATGTTTCATCTGTAAATACTTACATAGAATGCATTTCTGAAAAATCTCTTTCCATCGATTGAACAGTGAATGTAACATCAGAATTCCGTAGCATCTCATGAATTTAACATAATGTTGTACAAAAAAATGTTAACGTAACATTTGATATACAGCAGAGCTCCGCGTGGGATGGGATGGGACGCAAAAAATCATCCCATGGGACAGATTTCAATAGCTTGTCCCATGGGATGGGACAAATAAAAAAAAAGTTGTCCCGCCATGGGATGGGATTCGATTAAACATTTTTCGTCCCATCCCATCCCATCCCATCCCATCCCATGGGACGTCTGAAATGTCAAATGTTTTTTAAGGTCTCAAATTTTTTTGATTATCATCGATCGAGTGAGACTACGAATTATAATATAGTTCGAATTTCTGTTCTTTTTGCATATTACAATAATGAATGACATCATCCTAGTTATAAATACAGCATTTTAAAAAATAGAGAAAAGAACTAGTAAATGAGAAAGGAAAATATTTCATTAAATACAAAAGCAACTGGAAAAAATAAATAAAAGTATAAAGTTTCAGTGTTACATCATTGTACAACTTTCATATTTTCCATGGAACGAATTATTCAAAGACATTTCACCAGTTATAAGCCACAATAACTAAATCAATTGTTACTGTTTCAATAGATCAAATCGCATTTTTTCCTCTATGCGTAAGTTCATTATTATATTTTGTTGTACATTGAATCGAAATAGCTGCACTAGTTGACCACGTATAGTTTACATTTTTAACTATTTTTCTCACACAGTTGGGTACGACATCTATATTGAAACGACTATACTATTTTTAGTAAAAATGAATAGATTCATATAATATTTCTTCGTCCCATGGGACGATGGGTGGGACGAAGAAATTTTTGTCCCATGGGATGGGACGACTCTCAAAAAATTTCCGTCCCATCCCATCCCATGAGCTTTTATTTAAAAAGTTGCATCCCATGGGACGTATGGGATGGGATGGGATGGGATGGGATGGGATGGGATTGTCCCATCCCACGCGGAGCTCTGATATACAGCTATTTTCAATGAAATATCAAAAGCGAGAAAAAGAATATGCTTATCCATAGAATACAATGATAAATAGATCAAATCTTATCATTCATCTATTTCTAACTTCTGCTCTAGCAAAAGAAATTAATAACCCGTTATCAATAATTTATCGATATTTTATGAATATATTCTGAAGGATAACTGTAATCACAACAACAAAAAAGAAACAGAAGAAGATTTAATATTAAAAATTAAAAATTAATTTGAAAATAAGTGAATATTCTTTATTTTTACGTGGGACTATGCCATGTTGCACAGAGCTAAAAGATGAATCGAAACATTCGATTAAAATTTGAATGAATTGCCTATACTTATGTAAAATGTTTGTTTGTTTTTTATGTATGCTATACTCGTTCATGGACAATCGTCTACACTAATATAGTTGGGGAGAATTCTTTAATAGTTATTCATATTTTACCTGAGTGAAAGTACTTTAAATAAGTGCTCATTTCGTCGAAGAGCGTTTGATAATTCATCAAAACTAATATCACCTGATTGATCAACATCAGTTGCTTGAAATAGAGTAGCAGTTAATTCTGCTAGCGTTTCTTCCATATCAAGTGAAGGAGATTGTTCAAGAAAACAACGAAATAATAATTTCATTTCATCAAAATCAATAGTTCCATCACCTTAAATAAATTAAATTAAATAAAAACAAAAGTTTCATTCTATTGATTGATTTTTTAATATTACAAACCATCACGATCAAAAATTTTGAAAAGAAATTCAACTTTTTCATTATCATTTGCTTCAGTAAGAAATTCTAAATTTCGAATGAATTTTTCTAATGTCAATTGACCAGATTTATCCGTATCGAGATAATTAAATAAACAATCAGCTAATTCTGGCTTTAAATAGAAAATATTTGAGAAAAAATAAAATTTTTATTTTAATTATAATAATACATACAACTTTGAAATGAAAACTACTTTTAAATGTTTCAAGATCCATACTATCTTCTATTTGATATCTATGATTGGCTGTATTACGACGTTTACTGACTGCCATATGAAATTGATAAGCAAGCCACGATAGCCACTTCGTATCGGATTTAAGACTTTACAGAAAAAAAAGAGTTAACAATGAATTCTTAAAGAACATAATAATCAAAATAAAATTTTAACAAACTTAGAAACAGAATGAAGTACATCAGTAAATTCCATTACACCTAACAAGGTTGTTTCACTAATAAACAATAAAGCGAATTCACGTCGAAACTAGCAAAGATAAAAAAAATGAATTCTGAACTCAACTTTTGTACATCGATAAATTACATACAAATGTATCGTCAAATAACATACAAAATTCATGTATAGAAAGTGAATCACATCCGTGTGAAATATGGTTAAAAGCACGTATGAATGGTTCGAGTGTTCGAACGTCTTTTGTACGATTGGATATCCTATTAACATATAGACATATGATCAAATGTTTGTTGAGACAAAATTAGTGTGAATATCGTGTACACATACTCGGCAACTTTGTATATAGATCCAATCCATTCAGATTCAGAGAGTAGCCCGCTCGAATCACGATCGAACAAGCAAAAGAGCGTCTCCAACAATAGCTGGGAAGAAAAAAGAAATAATAACACTAAAGATCATGTTTCGTAAATACGAGAAATGCATAATAGACAAGATATGTCAGAGTTCATACATACACGTTGTTGAAGAAGTTGCATAAATTCTACGAAACTTATATGTGTACGACCGATAAGTTGATGTTGCCATCGTTGTATAAGAGCTTCCTTATTCGATGAAATAATCGTTTTTGGTGTCATCGTACCTTCTGTAAACTAACATTAAACCCATATGACCATCCTATACGTTTGTCTCTCTTTCTTTATCACTGTATCAATCTAAAATGAAATTTATGACGTTATCACATTAGACTAATGATAGGCGACAATCATCACAGTTTGTACCATGGTTATTATTTATTTCTTAGTGAACTAGCTTCTTCAATGATCAGAAAAGGACAAAAGCCGCATAAATATCGATAACACTCTTTGATTATTTATCATTGTCACCTTTATTTGAGAGATTACTCTCTTTGTGTTACGGAACTTTCAATTAGCATATGATTATTATTTGTTGATACTTTCTTGTTCTAGAAGATAACAGCAAACAATATGTATGTTTTTCTCATCCTCGATATTATAGAAGTTCTATGTCAAAGATCAAGTTTTTTATCAAGCTAAAGCAATCATAAAATATATAAGATGCACCAAGGTCAAAAATCGAGCAGGAGAAAAATCCCATTTATTGTTACATGATTGGATAGAGCTCGATGAGTAGATCTTGAATATCATTTTTAAAATATTTCTAGGCTTCCGTTTTGGTTGAGACGTTTTCAAAATACAATCTGCACCTGTAAAAGTGAATATTTCACTTTTTTCGAGAAAACTCGAAATTTATCTAGTTTAATAATGTTCTGAGATAAGAAAATTGCCATCATCGAATTCAGCATGAAAATCTGAATCTACTGATGTAATTTTGACCAGTAAAAAACATAATTTTCATGTGTGATGAGCTCAACTAGGTCTCCATGTAGACACGTTGAAGTTGATGTCTCACAAAATCATCAACTATCTTTCTTGAAAGCAATTCTCGGACATTCTTACATCATTCGAACCNTGGTGGTGGAAGGCCCTGTAGTTGTGGTCGTGGTAGGCCCTGTAGTTGTGGTCGTAGACTCTCCTGTTGTCGTGGAAGGCCCTGTAGTTGTGGTGGTTGTCTCTGTAGTTCCGGTGTTAGGCTGAGCGGTCGATGGTTTGCTCGTTTCACCGATTGAAGATAGTCGTGCATTGATCTCACGCACCAGACCCATCACTATTTCTGCATCCTGATCGAGATTACTGTATCGTTTATTGAGAGTACCAAGAGTGGCAGCTGCAAGAGCGAAAGTAATTATTCCAAACACACCAATTATACCTATTATTATCATAAAAATGTTGGCAGTCTGTCCACTTGAAGGCATAGCAGATTTTTATACTGAGGAATAGTTATTGGTAATTTATGATAGAGCTTGCGTCTATGAAAACTGCTTGTACTGAGAGCACAACCAAAGCTTATACGTATATATATAAGAGGGTGATTCAAAACTGAATATCAGAATTGTGTGGGTTTAGTTGTAAAGATAAGAGCACTTTTATTGTAGTTGACTATCGTCAGAGAAATACTATTGTACAATTTATCATGTCTTCATTAGTCATTACATTACAGGTTTACTTTTCAATCTTGATATTGACATACACGCTTTTCCTTTTTCGATTCATTCAGACATATATACAAAGGTTTACAGTGATATTTCCAATTAAATGGTAGAAAATGTATAGTATCCATTTTGTTCTGTTGCGGTGTATATATATTCTTAGTTTTTGTGTTTTTATTTTCTTTTAAGTACCATAAAAAAATGACTCAGATACATTTGTAGTAAGCCTATGTAAAAGTGAAAGAATGTATAAATTGCGGAGTAAAAGTTTTTTTCATAGCATAGTGGCATTAAAATTTCTTGATTTTGAGGCTAGTGTAGGTATGTTATTCATGAAATAATTAAGAACTAATGATATCGATATTATTTTAACATAGAATTTCATTACATGCATTTTGTATTGTTGTCTCTTTAAAATGTTGCAATATATTTCTGAAATAACACGAACTGTAAAACGATATAGATAAATTATCGTAGTTGTTATAACGTTTATGCCGCGCTAACTCTCTTATATCAAATATTATTCATCGAGATGTTTATCTAAAGAATAACATGTGAATATTTTTGGGTAGCCACAGTCCCAAATTGACACCGGTCTACTTTCGGGTCATAGTTTGAATCGAGGAATACTGAGATGCACAGTTTTCTAATACATTAACTATATGTTACATGGTTCCAGCCATGCAGTTAATAACGGAAATGGAAGAAAAATAGCTCATCAGCTTTCTTTGATGCTTTATTCATTTATGAGCGATAACGAATAGATTAGCAGCCATACAGCCTTTTTTCGGTTAATCTCGATATTTGATTTCTTCTCATAAATCTACAGTAAAACATACACAATCTTTGCAAAAACAAAAGCATAAAATAAAAATCCTACCTCTTAAAAACAGTGAAAGGATTTATAAAGATTATTTGAATTTGATATGTTGTTGATAGATCAACGCTTTATTATTTTGAGGTTTATTTACTGTTTTTGAAGGCTTTCATTTCTACCTATTCGTTTTTGTTGATACAAAGTTATATTATGATCATTCGAAAAGAACAGAAGTATATTCAGTAGGAGTATATTGAGTTTCCGATAGATTTTCATATGCAGATGAATGAATGTGGAAATTTCGAATTATGTTTTCAAATTGGGAACTTGCGTGAGCTCCTCTACAGTGTGAAACAAAAGGGCAGAATAAACAACGCTTGTTCTTGCTTTGTTTTTCTATAAAGCCTTAAATGGTTTATGTGCATGACATATACTCTTTGGATGGTACATTAGCCGAAGGGTTTGTGATCGTAAGGGTATATGAAGCTGTTTTAATATTTTTACATTTCACGATTTTATGAGGGTGTGGGTGTGGGCGTATAGATAAGACTAATCTTACATCGACGCCCTCAAGAATAAGATCTGTAATCTGATGTTGAAGAAATTGCCGAAATGGTGATTTAACTAAATAAAAATCAATAAATATTACCTATAGTCTATTGAAATATTTATTTAGATCAGTATACAAGTTATTTACCTGAAAAATAACGTGAAGCAATTTTAACATTAAAACTGAAGATTTTAAGTTCGCTTAAATTAGAATAATCACCAGCAAGAAGAATACGTTCCATAGAAAACGAATTACAAGTAAGAGATTTAACATTACAATGAATTCTTGGCAACATATTCATCCAGAATCGATGAAGAATTGGATCATAAATTGATAAAATATCATCAGTTAATGTTGTTAATACAAAATTGAGAGTATTAGCTAAAGTGTTTTCTTGTACTATGGTGTCAAGTCGTTGATTATTAACATCAAATAATGAATAAAGAACATCCATGTTCTCAAGCTTTTTCAAAATGATAAGTAATACTTCAGTATGAAGATCAAGAAGACTATTGTTAAACTGATTCATATTGTTTTTGACTAATACTTTTCTAATGATGTATATATATATATATGCGTTCATTGTTGATTTCTGTTCGTGGATACCGTTCAACGAAATGAATGAACATTTAATTTGCTCGTTTCCCGTTGTCTGGTATCGGTGAATTCACGTCCAGAAAGAACTGCAAAGCGTCGGTTATTGTCGTTAGCAGATATTTCTGCAAGAGAACTGCTAGAAGAACATCATGAATATTAAATTCAATTATCAGCTGCTGCTTAATTTTCATAGAAGTTCATTTGCATAATATGTCTAATTATTTTAATTTAACATCTGATCTCTATTCGCTGCAAGTTACAAACGCTGAGCATAAAAATTTTGAAAATATTCTCAAACCGAGAAAGAATATCGAGAATTGCTAAAAAAGAAGTTCACGTGCGTCATATCTGATCCCTGAGATATTGTTCAAGAAATGCAAATGATTTTAACAACACGTTTTCAATAAAGAAACTAATCAACAAGGTTCAGCTGTCACGTTCTTGACCGTACTTATGATTTGTTTATTATTCATATTCATTCATCATTTAAGCCAATAGAATAAAGAGTATTTTCTTTTAAATACATTTGGAAGTATTTTATTCGGTGACGAATTCATATTAATTGTATCTGCTAATTTTCATCGCAAAGCTTGGGGCACTTATTCAGATCAGCGGTATCGCGATACCCACACTTTCAAGATTTCTTTGATGACATACTTATTTGAAAAACAATGTTCATTCGTAAACTGTAAAATAGAGTATGCTAATGTTTCAATCTCGAATGTATCGGAAGAAAATCGGCTGCTCGTCTTTCGTAGAACAAACATGCTCGTAAACTCATTCTTTTCAGTTAATATAGTTATTCAATTTTGTCTTCTATATATCCAAGAAAATCTCGATGATAATGTTAAAAATAAAGTGTATAAAAAAATCCTAGATCTCTAGAACAGAGGATAGATTAAAAAAAGATGATCTGAATCTGGAATGTCTTCGCCAAATCGAAGCTTATCATTGTGAGACCTATTAATCCTGTTAAAAATTTTCTTCTAGATTAATATGAAGTTATGTTGCAATCCTCTGAAAAAAATAGAAATATCTCTAACTAGAATCGATCGGTTTCATCATTGAAAAGAATAAATGAAAGAGATCCAATCAAATTGATTCTGTGCTCATCAAAGATATATGTGAAAGCGCGATCGAACTAATAAACGTGCTATTTCTTGCATTCTATACGATATTTCTGCCTTCATTTAATATCTTCTACTGGTTTTTATTTTGCAAATTGAAATGTAAATTGCCGGTAGAGTATTTCGTCGTAAATATGTAGGGCTTGGACAGTAATGTAAAAATCGAACAATTCGCTTCGTTATTGAACAATGTAGATCTAGGGACAAGTTTTAATTTCTGCACATTTCCTAACTAGATGAAACTAGTATGTTCGAATATATTTATCCTCGGTTCGCTCAGTGATCTGTGTTGAATATTCAACAGGTTTTGTTGTATATAAAGTTTTACTCTCTATCACGTTGTAGAATATTTTGTACGAGTCATCAGACATCAAATTTCGGTTGAGTGGGCATCTAAGCATGAGTGTTTGATAAGCTGATTGAGATATAACTGCTTCTAAAAGTTTGAAGTAGTTCGGACAATTATCGCAAATATTCTACTGCTATTTCACAACTTCGCCTGCAAGATATAGTCTACCTTATATCCACAAACTTACAGATAAAATTAGCAATCAGTTTACGGAAGGTCCCATATTATTTCCAGTGTTTCGCTAGTAGTCAGGAAATGGCGCAATATAAACCTGTTCTTCCTTTCGACCATCTGAATAAAAACGAATTAATCAAATGAGATATCCTGCCAAAATCCGAGAATGAAAATTGAGTATTAATTCTTGGAATATATGCATTCTCATCGTGGCAAGATTCTTAAAAGACAATAGTTTTATCTAAATATGTATTTAAAGTAGTTATGCTAGTAAAGTCTGATATTTGACTAATGTTTAAGATGTAGCAGTAATTTCTCATCTTATGTTGAGTTTCTCTTTATCAATAAGGAATGTTTCAATTCTAGGGCTACCATCGTTCTTCATATACATCTTTCATTCGTGTTTCTTCTCAGAATAACAGAGGCAAATAAAATAATTTTATTCACCGTCAGATTCAGAGTTGTACGCATACATCACACAGTAACCATGAACGTATTTGCATCTATTGATAAGAATCTTCCTGTTTTTAATCTGCATCTCCTGCCAGGATGCCTGATAAAAATTCACAACCAGTGAGAAGTAAATATTCGTTGCTTGAGATAAGGATAATCGGTTCAGTTTTTTAGCATGTCCTTCTTATTCGTGGCAAAATCTTTAGACGACATATTGAGAGAATATACATATCACTAATTGTTTGAAAAAACAATTTTCTGCTGAATTATTTAAATATATACATCGTAAACATTAGTAATCCTATGCTACTGTTTCAGTCCGTTACCTTCTTCATTCAATAGGACATATGAGTGAGAAATAATCTACCAATATTTTTATACAATAACGTTTCAGTGATTTTATCAAACATCTTTGTACAGATTCGAATTTTACCCAGAAAAAAGTTTCGAAGACGCTTTCGTCTATGACATGGAACCGGCTTTGTTTGTACAAAACCAACTTTTTCCATTACAGGCTGCATAAAAATAGCTATTTCATCAACAGTTTCACTTTATCAAGGAACTGAAAATTACATACGTAATGCAATAGAAATTCGATTTAAAGAATCGAAAAATCTCATACAGTATAAACCATAATCTGAATCCGCCATCCATATGACGCTTCACGACTCTTTCCAAATTT
>CAJNYU010004516.1:0-43799 GCA_905331475.1 Rotaria socialis | reverse complement strand
CAGATTGAGCATGAACATGACGTTTTTCTTGAGTCCATGGTTCTTTGGTTTTTAATGGTTCATCTTTTGTCCACCAGCCAACTAATCATAAAATAGAACTGTAGTTTTTACACTCACACTCACAATTTACTGACTTTGTTGAGCAGCTGTCATTGGACGCCTCATAGTTTGATTCGGATCTTTATCACCACGCACATGCATTGTACGCAGAGTATGATAATTTCTAGTATTGAAAACGATTTTCTATTACTTAATTGAGTAATTCAGTTCTTACAAATTGGATATAGCTGGTGATGTCCATTCTCGTGATTGCAAATCTCCAGCTAACTCACGAGCTAATTGTTTTTCAAGTGCACTTTTTTGTTCACCCGTTGGCACTTTTCTTAATTCAGTCAAATCACTTTCCGCACTTGTCGACTCAAGGCGCTTCATAGATTTAAATCGATTGTCATAGCCCATGAATGTCAGATTAAAGAATGACATGTTTTGTTTTCTTTATCTGAAACAAAACTTTAATAGAAAAATGCTTCTGATATTAATATTTTGTTTATTTGCTTTTGAATATTTAAATAATTCTATGAAACTACGGATACGATAGTTGTTAGTGTATTAGTAGAAACAATAAATCATGGATACTCTCAGCTACTAAGTTTAATGAAATCAAATTAATTTAATTTTGTTTTTCTATACTAAGTATTGATTTTATTTGTTATTTTCTATTCCCAAGACTCCTACTTAATTAGCACATACGTGGCAACATAACCTATCTGTAGAGCACACTCTCGTCTATAGTCAGTAGTTCGATATAAAAATGGGTGTGTTAAAAAGATATTTTTTTTCAATGATTGTATTGACTAGTTCTAGATGAAAGTGACTATAACTGAATGAGTATCAGTAATTTTCGTAAACAATTCCATTACAAGACAAAGATTAGTAAATCTACTCAAAAAAATGCATCTAAATTATTTACTATGTTAAAATAAAATCCACTAAAACGTAAGCGATTATTATTCTAGCTAATAACACTAATATAGCTATAAAAACAAAAGATGGAAAGACAATTAATTTGAAAGATTTGTTACGTATGACTGATTCATATGTTTCATTATTTTGTTAGAGTCCCTTGTTATAGTAAACATAAGGTTGATTTGTTTTCGCTTGAATTTCTTTTTCAAGTTCATTGATTGAGACCTATTAAATATCACAAATAAAAACAAAGTTAACCTTTGTTAGAACGATTTGTTATTTACTTTGGATCTTTGTGGAAATAATGCAATTGATATTGGTAATGCCAAACCAAATGAAAAGGTACATGCAAGCGTATTTAATGGTAAACTAAGACGTGGGAAACGACGAAGTAGATTTCTATAATCAATAATTTAATCTCTTAGCTTATGTACAATAGTAAAAATCTTACTTTTCAAATGCTAACAAAATAAGCGGTGGAATGGAAAGTATTGGTACTGGTAAAAAAGCACGTGTCATTGCCATTTCCGTTAGAGCCTAAAAATAACAAATAAAAATCCTCTATCGATATCATACTTTTAATGAGAAAACAAATTAATTACCTTTTTAGCTGCTACTTTTGAAACACCTATAGGATTATTCTGTTCATCGATTACTTCGATACCTTCATTTAATTCGTGATAACGCATAAAAATAACATTACAGGTACTAGCACACGCTGTAATTAGAAGGAAAAATTAAATTAAAAAAACCTTTGTACATAAAGAAAACTGAACAATCAGTAAATAAATATTTTAACTTTAAAATTGATCTTACCGACAGCAGGTAATGGTACAAATCGTTGTACAACAGTTTTAAGTGTTGGTGGAAGTGATTTTGCTCGACGAATCGCCATTGTGAGACCAACCTAATAATAGAAAACTATTCAGAAACAAAAACATATGAGATAAAACATTCACAGCAATAGAAACTGAAACAGTAACTGCACTTAAATATCCAGTAACAAATTTTGATATAGGCGTATGTTGTGTTGCATTTCGATTTGCATAATTAACACCAGCATTATGACTAAAATTATGATAGGAAGTTAGTAATTGTGAATTTTCTCTGTAGATTGATTTTTTTTCACATACCTTTGATTTAGCCATTGCCAAAAAATGATTTGTTTAAGCGTTGGATCTGGTAGAAGAAGACCAACAACAATTGGTGTACCGAATGGTACATATCCTTTAACAGGAAAGAAAAATATAAAGTGTAACTAAAAAACAATTAATAGAACAAACAGAAGACTGTTTAAAAGAACAAATTGACTAATATTTGTCAACTATAGGTGAAAAATCTCTGCATTTCATAGGGTACAACTAGAATTCATGCTTATAATGGATAGATGTCAAGAAGAAAAATGTTTACATTATCAGTCATCTTACTTTAAATAGCGGTTCCAATAAATTACTTAAAGAAAAAAGAAAATTAAAAATTATCTGTAGTTTTCTTTTTGAACGAACTCAATGAATAATTTAGTTAACGAGCATAATTTTTCCTAAATGAAGCTAAATTAATTTTGTAACAAGTTCTTACCTGCCATTCGAAATGGCATAAAAATTTTGTCCCCTGTATCAGGATGAAGAATAGCCTATTAATAAATTTATAAAATATTAAAAAAAATAAATATTATGAAGATGAAACCCAACTTGTACGGTCTTTTGTGCTTCCCATAAGTCTTTGTCTGTGATACCTGACGGTAAAGTTTTTGTCTTATATTGCTCAAGCAATTGACGGCATTCATTTAACTTAGTCTAATTAAAAAAAATTAATTAAAATAATCCCTAAAGTAAATAAAACATATTATGACTAACATTGCTGACAAATAATGTTCGTGGATCAATAACATTGACGAAGTGTAAAAATCTTCCCCAGTAGGTGTCCTAATCCAATAAAAAAATTTTAATTTGATTAAAAAAATGCATACACAATTCAGCTTACGAGATCATATCGACTTTTTCCTAGCTCAAATGGGGGATAAGACATTCTTATGTAAAAAAGCAAATAAATAATCAACGCGTTGCTACGGGTGTCTTTTTATTTTCATGTAAACTTCTTTTCGTTCTTTCTTTTTTTCTTCCGCTCTTTCTTTGCTATTGTGTGCATCAAGTGGAGAACGAAGAAAAACAAATGTCGATGTTACCTATCACTCCGGTCAAGGATAGAGAGACATGAATATGATAACAACGATCATGTGAGTAGTCTATAGATACTATTGCCGATCTACTTGAAAACTATTTTAACAGTTCAAATTGATATGAAATACTGTAAACGAATATGAATTTTCTTTTTCTACAATAAATTCTTTTTCTTACTCAAAGATAAATCTAATTGAGTACCATTTACTTACTGTCACACATGCGAGTATACTTGTTCTGCTATGATTTTGAACTTCTGGATCTTGATTAATAAAATCAATCCTTTTTATTTTAATTCAGTTTTCTCTTCCTAAGTAATTATTTTTTTGTTTTAACTTGAAGTTTCGAACGATAAAATTGTTCCTTTTCAGAAGAAATTTATCAATAAATACAAATCAAATATGCTTAATTGTTATTGTTGCTATATTTTGACGCCCGAAGTCTTTCCATTGCGAATAGTGCAATCAGGAGTTTTTGGTAAAAAAAAATCAGGCTAAAACAAGAAATTAGCAGATATTTTTCTCTTGGGAAAAGCGGATAAAAAATCCGTTCAAACAGCATACTTTTGAACCAGAAGAAGCATCTATTCCATGGGCAAAAATAAAAAATGCTATATATTTGTGAAATAAACACTCGCGGAGCGAATTTTTTCGATGCATCAAAAGCATGATGCAAAAAACTATTTTGACTAAACAATTTTGAGAGCTACTTTTAGTTGAATATAATTTTGAAGTAACTGTCGCCAAAGTTAGTCACACTCGCGATTCTAATTGAAAATCATGATAGCGATAACTTTTTATGATTATTATCAAAAGTCAGTCGCCCTTGTAGCAATAAGAACACTACATTCACGACTTTAAAAAGGCAACGTCGCTTGTTATAGGGACATACATCAGTCAGTTTTTTCGCGGTTAGAGGTGAGCAATACAGATATGATCGTTGTGTCCATTAAGCATTACAACAGTTCTCTTGTTTTTGTCTGCTCTTTTATTGGTTCAAAATATCACTAAAATTCAAGTTAAGAAAAAATATTGAAAATCGGGAGGCTTGCCAACCATGATTACCATTTTATTCCTCGTCTACATGATCTTCAATAGAAATGATAATCAACTTATTGTTGAACTTCATCGTGCAATAACTTGTTGTCGTTCCAGAATCGATGGACTTCAAAGAAAAAGTATTACCTGTGAAAAATTCCAACGCATATCTGAACAAGTTAAAATTGAATATGACGAATTACGTAGGTTTGTTTATGAATAATTGAATAAATATAAATTAAATTAAATTAAATGAATCAATTAAAGCAAATATGAGCCAATCATCAGTAAATAGGAAAACTATTTCATTTTTGCCTGCTTATGTGAATCAATCAAAGAATTTCGATTTCATAGAGCTAGATGCCATGTCATCGAAATCGCCACAGTTTAGACGATTAATCACGAGTTTCCCAGGAAAAACCAGGAAAAACAGCAAATTTCAGTGATTTATCGCGATAAATCGTCGATTTTCACTTACATACTCAGCATGGGTAATTTTATGGGAAACTACATCACATCATTCATCTTTTCGTTACGCTAGCTATCTGTCCCCATGCTCATTCTATTTGGCACTGTTATTCACACTTTTTCTATAGATTACTTTTTTTACCTATTTATTGTGTTATTTGTTTAGAACAACAAATCTAAAGAAAATGAGTTGAGAAGGCCCTATTAGAAGCAGTCTGATGCCGTCTACCTATTTTGTCAAAACCGTATCGTTGTTTGATGAATCTCGATTTTGTTGAGAAAATTTTATGATGTGGGATTATATCTATAGAACTATATCCTTTTTATTCTGATGTAGGAATAATCGACATGAAAGAAAATTGAAAAATGTCTACCTTGCATTATCTCAGACAATTGGGAAAAGAAAGATAGATGAAGAAACGACATCTATGTATGGTCCGACAGAAAAATTCAAGCTCAACAATGTGAACTGTTTGATTATCTACTTTTTCTTTCTTTCAGTACCTATAGAAAAAATCTTTTTCTTAACTTGCGTGAGCCTCGTATGTTAGCGATGGTATGAGCCCGAACAATCGCTGTGATATTGATATGGGCGAAATATTCAGAGAGGAATAATTTATAAAACAATTGTTCCAACCAATTGAGAGAAACAAAAGTTCTAAAAAATAATAATAATTATGCATTCAAAAACATCATCCGTGGGTATTCGATTTGAATTGATTAAAATATACGTATATATGAGAATGCACGGCTAGACGTGGCCACGTACAGTCACACCTAAACTCTCTATTGAATCTGAACTAAAATTTTCAATTTAGAAAAAAAATAAATAATGAAAAAATCAGTCCATTGAATCAGCAATAAATTAAATAACAGATTTCTCGCATTATCAAAGAGAATTTGAACTTTATTTGATAAACTCTTTTCTGTCATAGTTTTCGAAGATAAAACAAAGCTTTTCGCTGATCTTCAATTTATTGGAGTATACATATATCATCGAAGAAAAAAATAACTAATAACGAAATGAAATTTTTCACCTGAAAATAATAAAAATGAGTAAAAAATATATGAATTTAAAGTCATCAGCATTTCTTTTCAAAATCGAATTGAGCATACCTGTGCCTCAGCATTATGTAATATACTAGTTCAACTTCAGTAGATGCAATTGATGATGAAGTATTAAACCGACTTGTACGAAGAAGAAGCCAAAGTCGATATAAAAATTGTCGACCGACACATAGAAATACGTGTAATATATATATATATATATGAATAAAAAATTGATATAATTGCTGAAGATTCATAAAAACTGGGCCAAGACAAAAATACAATAACTTTTCTTTGTGGCCAACCAGATAAACCACCTATCGTATTTGATAATATACCAATCAAAACACCAATCAATAATAAGGATATAGATTTTACTTTATTTTGTACTGAACGGTAAAATGATAAGACAAATCAGTTTAAAAAATATTTACAAGAAAAGAATGTAACGGATACCCCATATTAAATAAACCACTTTTATCTCTCGTATTTTAATTCCTAAATACGCCTTAATAAAACACAGAATATGCCACAATGTATAGCATGCGAAGCTCTGCATTCTACCAAATAAAGCTTATTTTAATTGTGTACATTCTGTTTTCGAAACAAAATGAAATCTTTTGTGATAACTTCTCGTAGTGTCAAAAATTAGTTACACCAAAATCTGCTGCCTTTGAAAACAAAAAGCACGCAATTTAAATAGCCTCTACTTGGTTGATTGTAGAACTTTTCACTCTATATCTTGCGGTTAGTCGTGTTTTTTAATAAAACGCATTTAGAGATTAGAATACAACATATAAATATAAACACTTATTATAGGGTATTCTTTACTTCGACAAAGCGAAAAAATACGTACGAATATAATATCCATAGATTCATATTTTTTATCTGTTTTTTCCTTGTGCCAAGAAGATAGATACTCCCAGGCTGCCTAATCGATAGTACACAATAAAAAATGGAACATCATTTTGAACAATTGTCTAGCTATACACTTGAGATAATTAATAATCAATCTCCACTTTTCTGAGAAAGGCAACGCCAGTGATTTGACTATAAGAAACAGTCATTGGCCGAAATAAAGGAGCATGAATTTTTTCCGATGGTGACTAAAATCATAGGAAAATTTTATTTTGAATTTCAAGAAATTATACATTATCGAATGTAGCGTGTGACGTTAATTCTGAATATGATGCTACAATTCGATGACCATGAAATTTTGATCGAGAAAGACCTATTTTAGTGCACACTTCTGAGAGAAGATCATCTGTGATTCTCGTTGTCAACTAATCTAGAAACCTCATCAAGAAATCTAAACTGTAAAAGATATGTAGAGCGTTAAATTTCTCATTAATGTCATGCAAAACAAAACATTCAAACCCGTATTTTGGATAAATTTAGAGTAAAATATTTAAAAAAAAGCAAATATCAGACTTGCAATCGGCTTTTGTTTATATCGCATTGATCGGAAATATAATTTTATACAGGTCTCTTACATTTTAAATTCCTTAATGACGTTGTCGCAAACTAACTGGTGCCGAAAACCAAAAATGATTCTCCGTCAAAATTGTTCATAACAATAACAATAGATTTATCTCGATCAAAATTTTATTGTCGTCGAATCGTAATGTCATATTCAGAGTCAGTATCAATCACTACATCTGATGACATTTAAGCAAGAAGAAATGGCGGACTTGAAGTAGAAAAGTGCGTCCAAAGTACATGCTCGCAGTAGCTAAAAATACCACTCAAGTCGCTTCGCAACTTTGATATTACTTCAAGTAACTTCGAGTAATTTGAAGTCAAAAAATTCTTCGAAGTGTACCGCTGAAAGTAGCTCAAAGTTACTTCAAGCTCAGAAGTCTGCCATTTCCCCCTTGTGTTTAAATCAAAATAATTAGAAAAGAACAATTTTCGATACTATAGTGCTGATGTCGTCTAAGTATAAAATGAGAGGCGAAAAACAAAAATCTTTTTGCATATTTATATAGTCAGATTCATACATAGGCGACGGAGAGCCTTCAATCTAGACGAGACTTCTGGTGTTTCATTCCGCTCATCCGTCGACTTTCGATGCTTCAAGTTTTATTGGAGAATCAACCAAAGCTCTTGTATTAACTTCAGTAAATCAACACAAGAATGAATAAAAAATGCATATGACTAAAAAGTGCCAAAGAACATATTTCTTTGTTCATTTCTGGATGCATAACAAAAGGGGAAAATCCATGGAATGATACATCCCATATGTGTAAAACAGAGACAAGGAAAAGTTCAACGATGAGAACGAACAAATAATCCAAGTACGACAAGAAGAGAACAGCATATACATATAGGAAAGAGAATGACAGAAGTTGTGGGTGTCGACAAGATTTTAATGTGAACCAAGTGAAGATCACACCAAAAACCATACCCTGGCATAAACACTCATACCCACATCCTATAGGACGAAATTTTGAAAATTTTCTCATCGATTCCAATGCATAACCAACAATGAGATTTGATTGTAATGTAGAACCATTATTTACTAGATAATTTATTAAAAACAAATTCTTCAAATAAAGGAATATATTTAAATTAGAAAATCTAATAAAAAACTCTCGGGTATTTTTTACTTTTTATTCATCTTATTATTTCAATGATAACATTTTTTTCTCTCTTTAAATCAATATGAGCGAATAAGACGGATAGACTTGTTTTTATATAGACGATATCTTTTCGATGTATTCAATTCATAGACGAAAATAAAAGTAAATAATAAGATGAATAAAAACTATTGTTTCTTTATAAATGATATATTAAAATTCTATTACATCTGAGCACAAAAGATATAGGATTAATAAAAAATAGCGACTAGAAAAATAAATATATGGGAATAATACTAAAAAACTAAATATTAAGCATTAATCATCAGATTGATTATTGTCGGCAAGCATAATTGATTGTGCAAGCAGTGACACAGCAGCACCTTCTTCTAAAACTTCAGGAGAAAAATCTAAATCAATAAATAGAAACGTGATTCTTCGATTAAACTAGATGAAATCGCCTACTATGTTTTTCATTTTTCACACCGTGCGTAGATGGACTGTTGATTCCACAACAAAAATAGCAAACTAATATGGACGAAATATCAAATACAACAATTAATGATAGCACAACTAAGAGTATTATTTTTCCTGTGGATGAAATCGACGGTGGAATATGATCTATTAAGTAAGTAAAATAAATAAGATAGAATAGAATAGAATAATACAAAACTTACTGTATTCACATTGTGCCTCGTCAATATTATTATTCGGGCAATTTTGAAATCTATCACAGATAAGACTTCGATCAATACAATAAGTATCCGTAAAACAATCAAAACCACATAATGAATACATGCCTAGAAAAAAGGTTCTTAATATTTTACAGATGAAAATTATTTTCTCGCTTTTTTAACTTACGTGTTTTGTATTTCAATGGTGTAACAAGCATTGAAAATGGGGATATTGGAAACTTTTTTCTTCGATCATAAACGATTTTTAATCTTTCTGTATCTAAATAATATTCACTGCCCTCTTTTGAATGACAATCAATGGTAATCTGAAATTACGTCAAAATCAGTAATAATTACAATTGAAACCATTGCTTTTATTTCTATTACTTTTTCACCGGATTCAGAATGAATATCAACGTATTCTGATGCACATAAAGGCGGTTTAAGTAAACGAATATAAAACTTTGTTGAAGATGATATATTATGTATTAGAGATGAATTCCTTAGGACTGGAATACCATAGCTCTCTAAATTTAATTCACATGAGCCAGTCCATGGAGTTCTAAATAGATATAAAATGAAATCGTTAATTCAAATACGAATGATGTTGTCTTTTTTTTTTTTGAAAACAAACCCAGCATATCGGACAAGTCCTGCATCTGGTTTGAATGAATTCCTTGGATTGCAATATGGTCCATAAATATTTTCAAGATTAACTAAAATATTTTGAAAACAGAAACCTTAATAAAATAGTTTATAAACAGATCTTCTCACAATAAGTCATTTTGGCTGATGTAAACGATAAATAGAATAAGAACAAAAGATGTCTCATTGAGACCATCTAAAAAGAATAAAATGATTTCTTAGTTGACTGAACATTTCAATGTAGGAATATTAATTTTATGCAAAAGCGTTAATTTTATTAATCAACATCCAAAAGATTCGCATCTAGAAAAAAAATTATTTTGAGCAGAAGTATATTTGATGTCATCCAATACAAGTGGAAGAAGAAGAAGAAGAAGCAGAGCTTTTAGAATCAATAATTAATGATCGTTTAATTAATCAGAAGCAATAGCATGAGCAATATTTGATTGTTGAAAACTACCTGTTGATGCATTACCGATCAGGTCAAGTAAATATATCATAATGATTCGTGTATTAATAGACGAAGAATCTAAATTGAAAAATTCCCAAATATTTTTATTGATATAAACTAATAGCATACGATGACAACTACGTTCCTCTTTTTTCCAGTTACACAAAAAAAATATATATAATATGCTATCGACAAATAAGAAGTTTGGCGGTTTTAGTATATTTCAAAACATCACAGTAACTCCTCCTCTATGTTGACACTTGGGTTCAAGCTTTGAATAAATGATGTAAAAGTCTACCATTTACTCACACGGTAAATACTGCATTTATTGATCTTTCCTATGTTTAAAATACTAATCTTTTTTTTTGTAAAATTCTTGTCATTTTTTAGTTCAACCAAACTCTCGTATGACATGTCTGTTGAATTAGTAAGGCTACTAACTACATCATTCGAGATAGTTACCTGTTGTAATTAAGCATTATTCTCGAGACATTGAAATTTTGTTGATGAAGAATAATTTGTCTGACGAACAGCCAGTGTGTCGAACTCGTTTTTTCACATCGAATGACTACACTAATATGACACATGTAAGAAAGGACTATTTTTTATTTCATAATGAAATTATCTTGCAACACAAGTAGACAGACCATAAAATTGCTTTGCATCCTTATCATGTTATCATCAGTGGAAAAATTTTCACCTGAATAATGATGAATTAAAGTATTCAACCATAATATTGATGGATCATTTCCAATAGATGACTATCCAACAATATAAGCATCCGTTCTAATCTTAGAATTCATTCAGTGATAAGAATACGAGGTATTATATTTATCTAAAAAATAAAATTATATATTTTTTTATTCCAATTTATTATTCATACAGAGAACAATGTATTCCAACCAACAGCATAAAACTGAAAAAAAAAGAAAAACAAACACATTATGTGATGGGCACAAATGGCAAAGTGAGTGCATCAAATATGAAGATGAACACAGTCACTAAATACGAGAGCATACAAAATAAATAAAAATTATCATCGCATTTACACGCCTATGCTCAAGTGATATATATTTAGATCTATCAGGATAAAAAAAAACGATGAAGGAAAAAGTATTTGATTTTGCTCTACACATAAAATAGAGGGACAGGCTAGTAAAAAGAATTATTTTAATAGTTTTATTTACAATTACATTATAGCACTACAGAAAATTAAAAACGAACAAAAAAAATAGTAGTCACTGCAAGAAAGAAAATATTTTTGCGGAAAAAGAATGTACACATAAGATAAAAATAGAAACGGAACAAAAATACAACCGGCTAAACACTTTGTGAATCCTTTATTATTTTTTTCCTTTCAAGACAAATATCATCTCATAGTTAAACATACTGTTCAAAAAGAAAATTTTGTTTTAATGGAAGACTAAAGATTGTTTCTATCAATGTAACTTCTTTGTATTGTTCTTCCATCCATTTGATGATTTGATTCTGAATTAATATCCATTCCAGTGGTTAACATAATATTAGCATAATCAATATGCCCTTCATTTGCTGATACGCGTGATCCTTGATGAATAACTTTCGTTTCAGAAATAATAGCTCGCAATTGAGTATTTTCACGTTCGAGACGAGCTAATTTATCGCTTATTTGTTTCATTTGTGTTTTATATTGTTCTAAATTTCCTTCAAGTTGCTCAATATATTGCCGACGACGTTCTCGACAACGTCGTGCCGCTTCGCGATTACTATCACGAATCTGTTTTTTACGCTGATCTTCAGATCCACCATTTGTTGTTGTGTTTGATGTGAGCGTATTGGTTGAAATTACTCCTGGTGTAGATACTGGCGTAAAAGATGGACGAAAATTCATAACTGTTGCATTTATAGGTATTGTAGCTGTTCGTTGTCGTTTCCCATTTGATAATTGATCAGTGGATGTCACTTCATTTAGTGTTGGCTGCGTCATGATAATAGTGTTTGTTTTCGATAGTGTTGGCATAGTATTACCTATTTGTGGAGAATACTCAAGTTGAATCATAGGAATAATTTAACACTGAAATTTTATCTCTCGGAATTTGTCTTTTTTGACAGATCAATTCTGAACTTACGATCCAGTGAAATGATTTGATCGACATTTTTTGAAAGAAAATTAGTTCAAAACACAACCTTTTTCTTTATATTATAGCCTATCCGCAAGCAAAGACACAATAGCACATATTGTTTATATTATCTATGAGGATTTTTCCACATAAATATATGATACTTCCCTAAAGCAAAATAGTATGTCATGTACTCAATTATTGATGATTAATCTCTAAAGTGTGAATTTGTTTTTCTTATTAGAAAAAAAAATGATGAAACTTATGGAGTGTCTTCGAGTGAACAAATCATGTTAACGAAAGATTGATTCAATTTACGTTTAATATTTAAAAAGCATGAAATCAGTATACAACCGTAGTAATACTAAGACGATTAGATATTGAGAAGAAAAATACAGAATTTTCGTACATGCATGTAAAATAATTGGTAACTACGATAGCATTATGATAGAATGTTTTTCTCCAAATAATCGAATTCGATTATTTGATTTTCTATACAAACAGACTGATATCTAATTCAATAATTAAAATATCATTTCATATTTCAGGAAATCTTGCGATTATTTATCTAAACGCTTTCTATGATTCTTCTAAATAAAATAAAAACTTACCAGTGTTAGTCTGTTGAAATGATCGTTTCGTATTATTATTATTATTATTATTGTTATTGTTATTGTTATTGTTATTAATATGATTTGATACCAAGTTTTGCTGCTTTGCCGCTTCATGATATATTATATTTCGTTCAATTTTTAATTGCATATTATGATGCTGTTCATGTCCATTGTCGATAACAGATTTAAATTGTTGATTATTATTATCGTTATTTATATCCATAGAATGTACTACTATTGGTAAATCAGATACTCTAGTGAAGTTATTACCAATTGAATCATCCATTGAATTCTCGTCATCAAGATCATTTTGTGTATTTAACATACTATTATCGTGATTGGATTTTTGAGATTGGGATAGATGATGATTATTTTGCATTGGTGAAGCTGGTTCAGTGTGGGATTGACTTCGGATCAGAAACTTTTTTTTTGGTGATACATTAGGAACTAAATTTACTGTTGGCGAGGCATCATATCGAATATTATCACTAGTTGATGGCGTTGTTTCATATTCCTGATTATCATTCATTAATGCTTTCGATTGAAATTGTAAAGGATTTGAATTTGCGAGTGCTTCTAAGTCCGTGACTACCTATGCATTTAAATATAAATAAAGTAAAAATATGAATAATCGTAATAACGCCAACGTAAATAATTGCTCATAAGACAAAATTATACTTACATCTGCTGTCGATGGTACTTTCACTGAAGCTACATCATCATTACCGTTAGGAACATTAGGTTTATCAAAATTAGAAACAGGAGTTGAGCTGATTCTTTGAAATGGTGATGGCGTGGGTTGTCGCGTTTCATTAAAACTTTGTTTAAGTTCATCTTGAATTTTTGATACTTTTGCATCAGCTGATGACAAACACGAAGATGTTTCACTAGCTGTTGATAATATTGACGATGGATTAGACGTTGAACTGATATCATTACCATTAGCAGCGTGAGCTGGTGCTGTGACGAATACTGATTTTATCGGTTGTGCATTCAAAACAATATTAGGAGTCATTAACGATGGAGTTTCTAAAAAACTTGAAGTCAAGTCAAATTCTCCGTCGTCGGCTTGCATTGATAATTGATTTTTATTGAATGATAAAAACAAAGACACTAAAATAAATATAATTAATTTTTTATGCTATCAATTTAGCGATTAATAGCACAAAATTTCAAGAGAAAAATAACTAAAAATTTATTGGATTTATTCATGTAAATATGCAAAAGATATGGCGGCGAGTACAAAGGATGAGTCTTATAGTGAGTTCGGTTTCTTTTATCTCAGAATTTCATAAATAAATAAATAAATAAATAAATAAATATATTGACTCACAAAAACAACATGCACCGAGAATGAAAAAAAAGCACGATAATAACAAATTATCTTCAAATAAAAATTATTCATACTATTAAACTCAAACATATTATTAGAAACTAAACTCAAAATATTTTATATTCGAAAAGGATTCCTATAATATCTAACATTAATATCAACAGAAAAACAACATTTGAATTTCAATAGATGTCACTACGAATGATGGTTGTATTAACAAACGCAAATGATTAGAGTAGCTTATGATTCATAATATAATGGCTCTCTTCAATGTACATGTCGGCGTGCTTATCATCAGTCTACTATTATTATCATTGCTACCTAAAATAGACTCTTCAATTGAAAATGAATCAGGTGATATACATCATGAGAAAACAAAATATTTTCGTGAAGAACATGACATATCGAAGTCAACATCTAAATGGGACAAATATGTTAAATTAATTGAAATAGCTGAAAGAAATCATAGAAATCAAACAGATGATAATAATCGATCAATATTTCGTGAACAAATCGATCGTGATTTTTCCTATTGGAAAAATCAACCGATGAGTGAAATTCAAAAGCAATTCGATACTATTGTATCTATTGCTAAAACACGTCGTCTTACGCTCTATCAAATAATTGATCATCGTTTATATCGTCAAGCAGAAGATGAATTAATATTTCCAGCTCGTAATTACGGCATAGAACATTTTCTTTTGAATATTATCGATTCTTTACCCGACATGGAATTTTTAATAAATACATATGATTGGCCACAAAATCAACTGAACATTCCAATTTTATCATTTAGTAAATCGTTATTTTCGCATGATACAGATATTCTCTATCCAGCATGGTCATTTTGGGATGGTGGACCAGCACTAGGTAGTGTTTATCCAACGGGTATTGGTCGTTGGGATATAATGCGACAAACATTAAATAAAGCTCGACAAAGTTATTCTTGGACAAAAAAAGAATCTCGTGGTTTTTTTCGTGGTTCGCGAACATCTTCGGAACGTGATCCACTCGTGTTACTGTCTCGTAGTCATCCTGAACTACTTGATGCACAATATACGAAAAATCAAGCATGGAAATCTGATGCAGATACATTAGGTTATCCACCAGCTGGTGAATTAAAACATGAGGCATTTTGTCAATTTAAATATCTCTTTAATTTTCGTGGTGTTGCAGCATCATTCCGTTTGCGTCATTTATTTTTATGTGGCTCACTTGTTTTACATGTTGGTTCAGATTGGATCGAATATTTCTATGATCGCCTTGAGCCTTGGTATCATTACATTCCATTAGAAACTGATTTAAATGATGTAGAAAATATTTTATTATTTGCTCAAACTAATGATCGTTTAGCTGGAAAAATTGCTCGTCAAGGACGAGATTTTATTTGGAATCATTTAACTATGGACAATGTTGAACTTTATTGGAAAGAACTTTTATTAGAATATTATAAATTATTTGGAATTGAGAAATCAATTGTTAAAAAATCAAAATTTGTTCAAGTTCATCAGCGACCTAAACCATAAATTGAAAATTTTGACAACGAACTGTGTTTTCCTTAACTCAACTAACTGTCGGATCTCAGCTAATGTTTTATTTCAATATATATATATATACTTCTTGCTAATTTTTCCTGTGCAATGAAAGGTGCTTTAGAGAATGTTGTTTTTTTTTTTCTTTATTCCTTTTAAATAAAAGAAAACAAATAACCATAACATGATTATTAACCAAACAAAGTAACAGCCATATTGAAATTGATTGGACATTCAGTTGCTTTCGCTTTATCTTTATTTCTGCTAAAGCGGATCCGCCGATTCATATCATGTTCAAACATCTAAAGAAAAAATATATTTGACATATTATTCTAAGAATTATTCCATAATACATATATTTAGTCACAAGAAGACAACAAAGATTTCTCTTCGTGACTTATTTTATTATGAGATAATAATGAACGCTAAGTACTCAAAGATTTGTCTCCCAGTTTTAAATAATAAAGACTATAGAGAATTTTATTTCTACTGATAAGTCTATAACTGAAATATTTTGTGTGATATGTATACGAACCTCATCATAATCGACTTCAAGTAATGGATGAATTTCACGTTCCTGATTTGTTGTTCGAAGAGACATGAGTGCAAGAGCACATTTTGATACATCCGGATGATGGTGATACGTGAGAGACTAAACAATAGAAATAAGTTTTCAATGATTAAATTCTATGTAATTTGATTACTTCTATTTCCCATAGTGAACTCTCAATAGCATTTGTTTTGTTTGGATCGAGCTCATCAGATGAGTAAACATCTTTGTCGGCTGATGTTGATTGAGATTGTTTTTTATCAAGCATAACATGAATTGTTGGATGTCTTACAATTAAATTATAGATAAAGGTTATAATTAAACATTGATCATGTTGTGGTACTAATAGACCTAATCGAGCAAGACGTTTAGCAAAACTAGCAATTAAATTTGCTGGTAAATGTCTAAATAGAATATTTTGAAAGTCAACGTCGCCTGTAAATGAAATATTTAACATACGATGATTGAAGGAAGATATCCAGTAAGTAGAAAAATCTTGCTTTATATTTAGCACTAAATAAATCGATTGTTAACAATGAATAAAGTTTACCAAAAAAGAATGGATATTCAAGATTATACTGCGTCATTAATACGTATAAACCATGTAATGAAAGAATTTTTGATGAATTATTTTGTGTTTCATATGAACTAGTCAAAAAATCAGCTAGAAGAATTGGATTAGCCATACGTGGAATGATTTTCGTTGGTATTTGCAATAGAATTCGACGATATAATGTTGCATCGAGCTAGAAAAAGAGAATCTTATTAATTTTCCGTAATGACAGATTGTCATACAATGGAAAGGATTGTAAAAATGTTTTACAATCTGTTCGCCGATAGAATTGTTTGATTGAAATTCTTTTGTGAAAGTACGAGACATAAAATTGATTGACTTCGGAAATTTTCACCTTAGAGATTTTTTTCTATTTGAAGACAAGATTTCCTAAGAGAGAGGTGAGAGACCACAAAAAATGTTTTCTCGATCGTAACCAAAAGGGATCAGTAAATATCCTATGATTTTAAGTAAGCTATTTTATCGATTATACCGATGAAAGGATAATTCAATAGGGAAAATCCATCGAAGTGCTATTTGCCGTCTCAGTAGATCAACAAATAAAAACGAAAAAAAATGTTGTTAGGCGTGATACGAATAGATTTCAGCATAGTCGTCTCTAGATTGAGACCCATACATGTGTCTACTATCGAGCTGATAAAGATTGTTTAACCATTGAAAGAGTCTTATAACAACCATCGGGCGCAATAACACATATTCTATATATCTGCTTTTCTTATTGATCTTAGTATATGAGAAGTTGTGCAAAATATTTATCATTGTTAGAATCTATTTATTTGATTGTTTTCTTGTAGATGAAAATATTACATTCTTTCTATTATTCTACTAGCCTAATGACTATAGAAATAGATGTACTCAATACTTATATCTATCATATGAATATACCGAGAAGATTAAGATACTATTGGTATGATCATTTTGGGATTAAATGATTAAATTCTAAATCAATAAGAGTATCATCAATACATATTTAGTGTTCACTTGTAAGAAACGAAAGCAATATAGACGGATTTGTTATATTTTTATATCAAAGCAATTTGTATCATATTATTAAGAAATATATTTGCAATATATGATGAATAATGTTTGGAAAAACAAAATCTATGGAACTAATTGATAAATGTTACCTGATCTGATGATAGAAATGCCAATAAACGTCTATCATATTTTTGTTTATCACCCACACTACCAGCTGTAGTATTTTTCTTCTTTTTTGATGCAAATAAATATTGGATTAAGTTCTTTTCTTTCATTTTTTTTCAAATCTAATAATAATCAAAGAGAAGAAAAAGAGCTGATTGATTTTTGTTTTTATTTTTCGATCTTCTTAGGAAAAAAATTGAACAAATGAGAACAAACATATGTATCCCTGAGAAGATCTTTTTTCTTGATGTTCGCAATTCTTCCAATAATATATATATATATATATATATATATATATATATATGTAATATCTATATAAAGATGAACGACATGTTCTCTAGCATGCACAATAAAAAATAAGTTTTCTCTTGTTTGTTTCGACTAGAAAAAAAAACGGTCAAACATGACTAACTGTACATAGAGAATAGAGAAAAAAAGAAAGAAAACAACTATCAAGTTGTTGAAGGAGAAGATGATGATGATGGTGGTTGTGGTGGTGCAGTAGGCGATGAAGATGATATTTGTTCATTATTCATTTGTCCCGAGGACATTTGTGTTGTTGATGTTGAAGAATTAAGTGTAGCTGCAGCACGAATATGATATTGTTGAAGAAGACGATTGACAGTGATTGAATTTGTTGCATTTGAAATGGTTGTAGGCGATTGTGCACGTTGATTCATACTTGATGATATTAAATTTAAATGCTGAAGTAAATTTTGTCGCGTTAAACTAGATGAATGCGTTGTTGATTGTTCATCACTTCCAGTTGCTGTTGTTGATGGTAATTGAAATACAATGTTCGCTTGAGATGTTTTTGCCGTAAAACCAAGTGTAGCTGGATCCATAATTGATGATGATTTTATTTTTGATGTTGGACCAATGGATGATGCCGATGCGCCTGGTATTGTTCGTGCTGGTACCAGTACAGCACGTGGCGTTGGTGTAGGGTCATTTGGATCCGTGTTTGTTACATTAAATGATTTAATGCGATGTACGTGTGCAGCTATATCAGATGAAATATCTTGATCAATATTTATTGTTGAACGTGGAAATGATGCTGCGGAGGAATTAGTACGATTATAAGTTATATTAGTTGATTGTATTGGTGTCTGTTGAGTATTTGTTGTTGTTGTTGTCGTCGTTGTTGTATCAGCAACGCCTGTCGTGGGATTTGTTCCAGGTGTAAATGTAAGAATGCGAACATTTCGCACTTGACCAGGAAGAGACGCTGTACGAGAAGCAAGTAGTTGTTGAATCTATGTGAAGAAAAAAGAAAAAATTTATTATTTATACTACATAAAAATGAATTGAAAAAGAAACTTTTCTTAGAGGTTTAATCAAGTTTCAACACAATCAAGTATTGTTCTGCTCTCATTTGAAGAGGCTATAGAATGATGTTCGGTGTACTTACATTATTTTGTGAACGTTGAGCAGCTTCAGTTAACCTTTGTGTATTTGCTGTTTGTTGTGTTTGAAGTGAATTGTTATTAGCATTTGTAAATATTTGCCGAATTTGCTGTGTAGTCTGTTGAACTGAAGATGATGTTTGCGTTTGATTTGATAAAAACGCAGCTGCAGTTCGTAATTGCTGAGCAGGATTATTTGAAGTCATCGTCGTCGTTGTTGTTGTTGTTGCTGTTGCTGTTGTTGTATTTGTTGTTAATTTATCTAAATAGAAAAACAAATGTTATCGAAATAAATTTTAATATTCAAACTGCAGTTGAAAACAAATTCGACTTACTTTGAGGTAATGTTACATTTAAAGAAGGAAGATTTAATGGTGACGTTGGAGTAATAGAAGTTGATGGACTTTGTACTGAGCGAACAACAGCAACCGGAAGAGATGATGAAGGCTGCATAGAATGAAAAATGAACATGAATGGAATGCATGCAATTTTATTAATTATTCTACTTACATTTGATGATTGAGAATGTTTCGCTTGTGATTGGATAAGACAATCAACTTGCGCGTGTGTTAACGAGGGCGTGCGTTGATTTGTTGGTGTTGCTGATGGTCGTGTTGCTGTTTGTGGTTGTTGCTGTTGAGATTTTGGAGATGGTGGAGGCTGTGAACGAACTTCAAGAGTAGCTAATGGTGTCGTCTAAAATAAGAAACAAATTATTGCAAGATGTTATCTGACTTTTGGAATGGATCTAATTCAAAACATTGTCTTTTCGCTGGAAAAAATTGATATTAATTCAAGACTTTCACAAAGTTATCTCCCTATTCGATGCATGAGTTTTTTTGTTTTGGCAATTGCATTACTAATATTCTTAATTACATTCTGTCAGTAAAACATTAAGATCTCGAAGAATCTGTACTCTATTCAATGCAAATAAAGAGTTACATACTTGACTTTGACTTCGTTGATAATTTGGTGGTCGAACTTGAATATTAGTGGATGCTGATGATGTATTTGCTGTTGCAGTTTGGTGCTGTTGATGAACAGCTCGTACATGACGATAATCAGTTGATGAAATTTGCACTGCAAAAATAAATACAATTAGAGACACAATAAATGAACAAGAAACTATCATCTAACCTGTTCCAACTTGTTTTTGTTGTAATGTATTTGTTTCATTTATCAAGTTGTTATTCGGTGGTAAAACTTGTACTGGTCGCTGTCCAGGTAAAATAGTAGTTGTTGAAATAGATGGTTGATTGGATGCAGGAATTTGATTAATTGATGTTGCTGATGAAGATGTTGTCTATAAAATGAATGACTCAAGTATGTTGTTTCTTTTAAAGTTGGTATATATTTATACATACATTAGTTCGCGACTGTACAATATTACTTTGAGAACGAGCTGGATTCATATTTGGATGATTGTTACTTGCTACAATAATATTACTCGAAATAGATCGTTGGATTGTAGAAGAATTTGTTGGTGAAGAAGATGAAATAAGTGAGAGAGAAGGCGAAGAAGAATTGATTGGTGTTGGTGTGGTATTTAATGCAGACGGTCGTACCTAAGCAAAATAATAAATGAAACAATAGACAATAAAAATAGTAACAATTTACTCGAGTATTATTCGTTGATATCAATCCTGAATTGGGAGGAGGTGTTTGTTGTTTAATAGTATCAATATTATTTTGTGTTACTGAAATTTGCTGCTGTTGTTGTTGTTGTTGTTGTGAATGAATATTTCCAGTAACGGTTTGTTGTGGTTGTGGTGTTTGTTGTAGTTGTTGTTGTTGTTGTTGTTGTTGTTGTTGTTGTTGCTGTTGTTGTTGTTGTTGCTGCTGCTGCTGCTGTTGTTGTTGTAATTGTTGTTGTTGCTGTTGTAGTTTTAATTCTTTCTCTCGTTCTGATCGTTGATATGCAACATCACTTGGTGTTAAAGGTATGTCAAGATTAATATCTAGAAGAAGAAGAAGAAATAAAGTATATGATAAGGTAGATTCTAAATGTTTAACATACTATTTTCTTGTAAAAGTGAACCTATTTTTAAACCTCGTGTTTGATGGTGTGCAGCTTGCGCTAGTTGTATTTGTTTAAATTTATTTAAATAAATCATTGGTGATAATTGGTGTTCGAATTGTGAAATAGTATCAAATTTTTGATTATAGATTTGTAATAATTTTTGACAATTATCATGAACAAATAATTGATTTGTACGTAACATTTGCCAATTATCATCGGACATCTTAAAAAAGAAAATAATTATTACTGATATGTGTAGCTCTCAAAGTCTCTCGCATATTGAAAAGCTGCTAAGAAATATATTTCCATGGAGCGTTCTGTAGTATAGAAAAGTTTCTGCATGTCAATCTTACCTTTACAGTTCCTTTAATAACATGTTTCTTCTTTTTAATTAAATCATAAACAACGCGACCTTCTTCTCGTGGTCCAATAACTTGTTCAAAACGATGTTTACATTGTTTTGGTGTGCGTAATACACGTGAATAACGATTGACAATATCGGAAATGAAGTCCCAATTTTGTGTTAATGCATTTGTTGTATTATTAACAATTGATGATGATGGCGATGATGCCGTTGTTGCTGTCGCGGTTGAAGATGGTAGTAATGGTGATGCTGATAAAGATGAATTCGATAACATGCATTGAGGTTTATTTGCATTTGCTGTACTTGAAAATGACATAGATGTCAATGGGAGTTGCTGTATATTTTGAATAGTATCCAATACTTTAAAATCTTCGGATATAAGCCAATCGCTATTATCTATTTCAAGTAAACCTTGTAGATTATCTTTTGAAAGCATATCTTCTAATTTAATAGGACGTGAGGATGTTGGTGTTGATGCTGGGACAATAACATTTGTATTCGAAGAATTAGGAAGTGGCGTAGTTATTGTACCATTATTAACATATAATTGACGAGCTTTGAGATTTGGCTGAGGTGTAGTTGATGTTGGAATAGTGGTTGGGAAGAGTTTTGTATTATTATTATTATTATTATTGGGTATTTGTTTTGATTTATTGAACATATTAGTTGATAATGATGATGATTGAGTGTTAAGTAATAGATTTGATCGATCGAATAATGAACGTGGCACAAGAATATTTGTATCTGATTTTGACGTATTTGTCGTATCCATAAGTGCTAAAATAAAAGAAACACATCAATACAATTGCTACAATTTCGGCTCGTTGAACAAAGTTAAATGAGCACGAATCAAAAGTGTCAATTTATTTTATAAGAGATTGTTCTTATTAATATGATTCTTATTGCATGATTGTTCTGGAAGATTATCTCAATTTGTTTCATTGGAAAAGATTATTATGTTAAAATCATAATATTGTCATCAAGTTTTTACCTTTCGGCAGCGGAAAACGAATATATTCTTCTGGTTCAATAATCATTGCTTCTGATTCATAACCACAATCAAGTTCATCATCATTATACATTTCTTCGAATTCATCTTTGGTGCATTTCATCAAAATACCAGACCATACCTATAAATAATTTCAATTAATAAAAATCAATGCAAAAGAAAATTAAAAGTACAAACCTCAAATGCTTGACCGTCTTCTGTAATCCAAATCTAAACAAAAATTAATATATATTAATCATGTTTCTATCTCTTTGGATTCACTGGAAAAAATCTCGAATCAAGATTGATCTCTATCAAAACAGGTATAACATAAGGGGGGGGGGGGGGGGGGGGGGGGGGGGGGGGGGGGGGGGNCTATCAAAACCGGTATAACAAAACCCCCCCCCCCCACCCATCCCCTTGTGGATACTTTTCTCATAATGTGGCAAATAAATCGTGCATATGAGTAAAAGTAGATTTATATCTCACCTTTCTTTCAGTGTCTCGTGCATATGTATAGATCATAGTATCATCTTCTTGTTCCAGTAGTTTTTCTTCTTTTTCTTTCAATATTTGTAGACGTGATTCCTGCCAATCTTTTCGAAGTTGATCCGCATCAATCTAAATCGCAGATAAAAAAAACAGTTCATTTAAGTTCTACAGAAACAGAAAAAAATAGTTTACATAAAAATTTGAACCAGTTTGAGAAATTTGAAAGTCAGGACGATACGATTCAATACAACGTAAAGCATATCTTTCGATTGGTAGAAGCTAAAATAAAAAATGAAAGTGTTACTGTTGTTTATTTAATTGTCGCTTGTTAATACTTGTTCATCAAATGTATTTAATTCTTTATTAAGTTTATTCATTCGTTGTTTTTCAATTAATTCATCTTCATCTTCATTGAATTCATCCAGTTCAGTTTTAATTTCTTCATTCAATTGTTTTACAGCTTGACAATCAATTTCATCTTCAACTGAAGCAAGAGCTTCTTCAAATTGTTTCAATGTTAAATTACAATCTGTTGCAGTTGTTGAACAATTGGATGCTAGTTTTTCTTGATTTTCATTTCGCCCAAGTGATATATCTTCTGTCTTTAGTGATTGATCAAATAATTCAAGAATATTACTCTATAAGAAATAGATTGGTTTTTTATTTTCAAAAGCAAACAAAGTCTGGCAATTCAAAATTTTAGGGGACAATGCTTTAGTCTCAATATTAGAACAAAATGATAGGTAAAGTTGAAAATATGGCCAATACATATTAGTGATAAAGCTTACCTTTTTGAAATAATTTACATCCAAACGACCACCATGAATTGTTGAATCACCGAGAAAACGCTTTTCATTTGCTTTTTTCAAAATATTTTCTTCAATTGTATTCTTACTAACAAATCTTTAAGAAGAAAAAAAACATAAAATAATCTATTTTTTAAAGCATAATATGTATTCATACCGATAGATGTTTACGTCTTTGCTATTTCTAATTTGATGACATCGATTTTGTGCTTGCGCATCTATTGTAGGATTCCAATCTGAATCATAAAAAATCACAGTATCAGCACCGGTTAAATTAATATCTATTCCTCCAGCACGTGTTGATAATATAAAAACAAATATTTTTTCATCACAATTAAAACGTTCTATTAGGCTTCGCCGTTGAATAACATCTGTTGTACTATCTAATCGTAAATATGTATAGCCATGATAATTTAAAAATAATTCAACAATATCAAGCATTTTCGTCATTTGTGTAAATAATACACAACGATGTTTATTGCGTTTTAAATCCGATAAAAGTAAATCAAGTGTTTGTAATTTACCACAATCATATTGAATAAATCTTTGTTCAGGAAATTGTAAAAACGTATTTTGTCTAAGGAATCGAAGAGCATCAAAATCAACAGACGATAAAATTTCTATTAGTGGTTGCTTTTGATTTCTCTTATTTATTAGACGAATTCCATTTGATTGGCACAGTTCAGTGGGCGATGCTAACACACGGGTTGTACACATTAGAAATCTAAATAATAGTACCAATCGAATTAATATACATGTATGAAAGGATAGGTTAAAATCTTAGAATTCCCGAAAGGAGCTATCATTATTTTTTTGACTGAGAGAGAACATGTGAAGTTACAGGCTATTATGAAACAATTTTCTTTTCCATCATTTTATCAAATTCTCAGGAAATACAATTTTATAGTTAAAAAAAATGTGTAAACTTTGTTCGATGACCGATATTTTCTAGTGATAGAAAGAAGTGCATAAACTCATTATAGTTACCGTTTGAGGATATCTCGACAGTCATCGAATATATCTTGATTTGTTTTAATTAAAGTTCGAAGAGTGTCCGTGTTTGACATATAATTTCGTGTCGTAGTCAATGATTCATCTGCTCGTTGACATAATGTATATCCACTAAATGTTACTCGATTAAAATTTTGACATGGATTCATAACTAATTGAATTTGTGAAAGAAGGTCACGACCATAAAATGGAAGATATTGACAACGTTCTGAATTAATTTGAAACAGTAATTCGTAGTGAGATAGACGATCGTCTTGATTTTTTTCCTAAAAAAACGATAATATTGAGAAGTTCACTAGTTACAATCTTCGTTGATATAACTTGTGAACTTACATAAATAGTTTCAGATTGAAATTCATCATCGCTTAAATCATCTAATAGATTTTGTTGTATTTTCGAATGATTTTGAAGATCTAAATGAAAGTTAATTTCACAAAAAAAGAAAAGTAAATAATCTATAGTCTATACTTGTTGTTTGATTCCATATAGTACTATTTCTATATCTGTCAATAATACTTGTGGTTAATTGAATTCGTTGTTGATAAGCACTATGAGTAATAGTATTCATAAACATCTCTTTTGTTAATTGTAAATTTAATTGAACTCGATAACAAAGAAATGTATCATTAGGTTCGACATTATGAACTACGTATGGGTTTTTAAAATCAATATCAGCAATAAATTTTGGTATTTCATATTGAATTAGATATTTTTGAAACACAAATGGGGATATGACTGGTCTTGATTCAAATAGATCTGGATGATTACAAATTTTTCTTAATTGTATAAGTATATTAATTACAGACATAAGATTTCCTTGTTGAATAATATCACGTGTTGATTTACATTGAATAAAATCATTGTATAATTGCTGTTGTCTTTTCGATAAATTACACATAACAATATGTTCATGTTCTTTTGGCATTTGTTTTTCTACATTAGTTTTCAAACGCCGTAATACAAATGGACGTATGATTGTATCTAAACGTTTTATTAATGAATCGTTTGTTTCTGTTGAAGGATTTGAAAACAATTGACGAAATTCTTGATGTGATGAAATTAAATTTGGCATTAAAAACTGTACTAATGATTTAAATTCTATTAAGGAATTTCCTAATGGTTTATTTGTTAATATTAAACGACGTTGAGAAGAAAGATTTAATAACGTTTGCCAACATTTGGATTGAAAAATTTTTACATTTTGAACTTCATCTAAGACTAAATATTTCCATTTCTTACGACTGAATGAAATTGCATCTTGCAGTATAAGTTTGTAAGATGTTATACAAACATGAAATGCATTTGACTTAGTCCAAGCTCGCCGTTTTAATTGACGTTCTTTTACTGAACCATAGTAGTTTAAAATTTTCAATCCTGGACACCATTTTTTTAGTTCGAGTTCCCAATTAAGCATCAAACTTGTTGGAACAACAATTAAATGTGGGCCCCAAACACCTATAAAGAATACATTTAATTAGCTATAGCGATTTTCTATAAATAGAAATTTTCGAAAAAAAATTATGATCGGTCTATTCGATAGACTTTTTTTCAAAGGTCTAGATTGGTCAGAATTTGGAAATCATTTCTTCAGATAGAAAATCGATTAACTTAGACTCAAAGTTATACCGGCTAGAATTTTACAATGATATTACCTTTTTCACAGGCTAGATGAGCAAGTAGAGCAATTGTTTGTATTGTTTTACCTAAAACAAGATTTAAAAAATAATATAAGAATACATAATTATTATTGGAAAATAGTTTTCAAATGTTTTACAAACAGAGCATTAAAAATGGATTATATTATCGATACCTGACCCTAAATCATATGTCTCGTTACTAAGAAACACACTGTATTGATGTCAGCAATGACATTAGAGATATTCTTGTCTACACAATCCTCACATTAACTAGTTTTTACTCAATCCGAAATTGTGGATCATACAAGTTAGATTTCAACTTGATAACTTTTCTTTTCTAATAATAAATAAATCAATTTACCTAAACCGGTTTCATCTGCTAATATACAATTAAATTTATTTTCATAGAATTTGACAAGCCAATCTAGACCAACATGTTGATATTCTCTTAATGGATGTTTCAGTAGGAAAGGCACTAATGTTTTCATAGATGTAGTATCACGTGTACATCCAGTCGGCTGAAACGATTGAACTTTTATTTTTAAATCATTTATTTGTTGATCAGTTTCAATTGAATAATTTTCATCAGGTTCATTTGACATTGATTCTTCATCAAAGTTTTCACTAATATTACTATCACTTAAACTATTTTCTTCTTGTTGTTGTGGTAAACTATTTTCTATTTTATTTAATGGACTCCATTGATCGATTCCATAATGTCGTTTTAATAAAACATCAATGGATTCTTGTTGATCTATTTGAAGTTCTTGAATTTCATTTAAAGAATATTCATCCTGTTCATTTTGTTCCTCTTGTTCAATTGTATCTTCTTCATCATATTCCTCGTCACCATCAACCATCAAATTTGAATCTAATTCATGCTTATGCAGCCCTTGCATACGTGCACTTTGTTTATATTCTGCTAGTTTATTAATATTTTTCCAGAAATTCATAACCTCTTTACAAATAAATTGCGATTGTTTCCGCCATCCTTTCAATTCATTACGTTGTTGTTGATTTTCTAATTGATTTTTATCTTGAAAGTATTTGAGAACAGCTTGAGAAATCTTTTTTGCCATAGCTTGTTTCCAACGTTTTTCAAGTGCAAAATCTTCTGCTAGCCAACGCATTTCATCAAGTAAATAATCCCAATGTGTTTTACGTTTATTTGGATCTAAACATTTAGCTAACCGTTGATTTGTCCATTTACCATCGGATTTTAATTCTTCAATACGTTTTAATATATGTGTTTCATGTTTGACACGATCAAATGATTGATTCAAAGAACTTATTGATTGATATCTTTGACGTTTACCATTCCGCGACGATGACAATGGTGTTGGTGGTGTTGACGATGTATTATTACTATCATGTAAATTTTTTTCAACTTTCTCAATAAGATCTTCTTCAGCTTGAATAAAACGTTGTTCATCTAAGGATAAATCTGGACGATCACACATTTGTAAATCAACATATTCACGAACTAAATTACGATGAGCTTGAACAATATCATTAAGAGAAGAAAACATCGATTGAACATAATTATTATCAAACGTAGAATTATTAGTTGGAGATGAACTACGAACGCGTTTACACGACGTTTGTTCAATGTCTACATCATTTTGAATCGTATTTGATGAACGACGTCGTTTTAAAGTATTAGACGTCGATTCATCATCTATAGTTGCGGCGGTATCTACCGCAGAAGTCATCTACAAAAATTATCAATTGATTCAATTGAAAGTTTGAACATATTCTCATAGGCAAATGAATGATAACCAAGTTTTCCTTCTCTTTTTCTACCATTGAAGTGTAACTACATGGGCCTCTATGTCAACTCGCAAATGGATTGGTTTATTTCGACATAAGAGCAGCACATGATGACTATCGACATCTATCAGAAACTAATTTCAGCAAAAGATTGAATAAAATGAATGTATTCTTGCGAGAAAAGTTGTTTGAAGAAGAAATAAAGATTGCAGATTTGACGATAAAAAATTGTCATGAAAGTTTTATGGAATATGATGCACATCATATTTCGAACAAACTAATGAAGAAAGAAAAGTTCGATGAAGAAGAGTTTTAAAAGATACCATATATAGTTCAAACAACATATTATTTTTCATATTGAAATGAAGACTTTTTGTTTATAATGAAATGAAATATACTGTTGTTTTGACCTGTCGTTTTCAGCATATTTTCGATCGGTTAGTTTTTGTAGATCTACCCAGTTCGAGCATTATGACGACTAGATACGACCGTATCTCACCGTGTCGTATACGGCAGAACGTAGCGACTGTTTAGAAGCCGTATCCGATCATATCATAGACAGGAAACGACCAAGCACTGCAACGCATACGACCGTAACAACACCGTAACCGACCGTGTACGACCGTAATTCTGAACAAAAAAAAATACATTCATAAACCCCTCCGATCGATAGTGAGCACACTACAGACATCAATTCTACTACGATAAAACGTATTTTTCTTCTAACTTTCGGACGGTCCAACATAGAAATCTGGGAAAAGTCTCACCTTGTAGAGAATTTAATTTTCTACGATCCTCGTGTACGTTTGAAATTTATAAGGCGGTAATTAGTAAAACCAAAAATGTTAGATTCTACAATCGATCACTTATCCGAAATGAAAATTCTTAGAATTCCTTGCTGCCACAGAACTGTTTGCACAGACAAGTAAACGATTTGGTTCAGTTTTTCACGGTCTTTGTCATGCACTAGTAGGCATTGAGAGTGATTCCATAAATTATTTTGTCATCACATTCTTCGCTGCCATTAAAAAAGACACAATTTTAATGGACATCTTAAAACAACAGTCTATTGATGAACGAAAACTTTTCTCAAAGTGTAGAGCATAAAATTCTACATTGACTGACGTTTCTTTCGCTGTTCTAAACTGAAATTTCTCGGTCAATAAATACGAAATACTAAAACGTGTCTTGAAATTATGTGCACTGGGAAAAAAACCGTTCACCTAATAAAACATCCAAAACGCATGTAATGCTGAAAATTTTTTCAGGCTACATAGTTCATAATACGACCAAATATAATGATGAAGAAATCAGGCCCCAAGCCATAAATACCGCTGAGTTATAGCAAAAAAACTGAAATTTCTTAAAATTGAGTCCAGTACTTAACATACTTCAAAAAGTCGTTTTGTTTCTACTATATGTTTCGACATATAGATAATTTCGTTTTCCTTTTGAGTCCTATTCACGTGTCAAAATCGTTTTTCTTCTACTACCTCTCGTAACAGGTAGTAGAAATTCCGTTCCAAGTATGTATCTCAGGTAGTTTTGAAATACCGTTTTTATTATTATTTAGGAGCTCTAGGAAGATCGAGAAGTATAGTTCTCTGTTTTTTTTCTCTTCTTCAAAATGTTCTTTATGTTAACGATTGTTTTCCGAGCCTCTTCTTTTCCATTAAGTTAGGTGTTTCTCTGTTTTTTCGATTTAATCGGTAACGCTGTGGTCCAGTTTTGTTGACTGTATAGTTCCTTCAAAAATAAACTCCTTCCTAGTAAAGTGAGGTTAACTTGATTCTTCATTGACATATAGAACCACATAACCATTAGTGACATCGATTTTCACAAGAAAATAACGGAATGCTTAATCTCCAATATTATCTGTTCATATAAGATCTTATTGATGGATCATACAAGAATCTTACCGTAATTCTTGATGTAAGATTTCAGAGACGATGATTTTTCGTCGGATCTTACATGATCATATACGATAATGATGTACAATCCGATACGATCGGATAAGAATCTGTGACCGATCTTGCTGTCTGATTTCTAGCCCTGAGTAACCTCTAAAACGCTTCTTTGTACTAAATAGAATTTTTATAATTTTTTGAAATTTCCCCGTGGGATCCGTCAATAATTCCGAAACCCAGAATTCAATTGAATTTCCTCGGCTAGTAGAATGTTATAGGATCCGATAGAATTCTTGGTCGGATTAGTCGAACTGGGATGCAGCAATTAATTTCTTGTTTGGCTATTTTTGTAATGCTTTTTTCAATAACATTTTTCAGTTAACTGGTTAGTTTCTGTGATCTCGGGTTCAATCATACATTAGATATCACGTTTATAGACAATCAACATCTAGCCAGAAAATCGACAGATATCATCATTGTAAAAAATAAAATACTTTTCAACTGGCCCACATTCATAAATACAAAATGAGGACTAGAATCAGATTGAAATGAATTAATCAATTTTCAAACCGTTTTTATCAAAAACAACGTGAAAAAAATCGAAATTTCATGGATTACGCAATACACACTGACTATATTTGATTAAGACTTCATAAAAACTAGAGTGTAACTGGTGCAAACTACGTTAAGACTTTTCATTGGTCATAGAGAAAAAAATTTAAGTCTTATGATAATAATCAAATTTGAATCCTATATTTTTGCATGGACAGACATAGTTTTCCCAAACAGTGAGGCTACTCTAGGCTGGAATCATTCCGCCGTCTCTGCATCGGTGTGCTCAGGCGTTATTTAACATAACTATTAAAAGTGAATATTATAACACTATAGTGCACTGTGGGATTGAAACTTTTCATCATGATCGCGGTCACGATTTTTTTTAAATAAAATTCACGATCACGAATATTTCTATGTGATTATAAGAAGCACGAAAACGTTTTGGTCGGTTTTCAATATTTCCCCAACGTATTTCATTCGGTACATTCAATGTTCATAGAAATTAACAGCCACAATCGATTGCTTTCATTTGTATTCTAGTGGAAATTTTATGAAAACAGAATAAATTTTAATAAATATTTGAGATTTGAAACTATATGTTAAATTCGTGACCACAAAATCTTAATCTCGTTCACGATACGATCACGAGCAAAAGACATTTCTTATACTCACAGTCACAATCACGTAGTACACAGGCCTCGAAATCGGGCCACTTTTTCATCGCCCAATCCAGCCCAAAGCGGATCATAAGTTTTATAAGCCCGCTCGGCCCAGTTAAACTTAAGTCTGACCCGACCTGGCCCGACTAAGCTACAACTAGAAACAATTTTTACGTTCATTTAAATTCATTCAAGGAAAAGGAATCATTTTTACCATCATGCCACGAATCATCAAGAACATCATGAAAAAGATAAAAATTAGTGTAATCATCGATTCATGATGAAAAGTTTTATTAAATGACTTATTCAAGTAACAAAAAATATACATAAGTGCATAGAAAAAGAAACAGAAAATTCTTGTTTTCACATAGAAAACATACTGGGATTGTTCTGAATTGCTTTTTGGATTGACAGAATAAATAATACATTTTGAACACTATCCGAATTTAATGATGATCTTCGTTCATTAACAAGAAGACCAGCAGCGCTGAACTGACTGACGTTCAACGTATGCTGGTGTTGCTGGAATGGAATACATTCGCCTAGCTAATTTTGATAAATAAGGAAGTTTGTTTTGATGATGTTCCCAGGCTATTAACGGGTTGGATATTTTAAATTGATCATTCACTGACATTTTCAAATACCTAATTATTTCATCAGTTTGATTTGTTGTTGTACCAGTTGAAACAAACGTTTCATTATCATCAACCGGATCGAGAAATTGATATTCAATGGTTCTATGTTTTTTCTTTACTGGTTCAGAATTTGTTGACATGAGATTATTCACTTGTTGATGTAATTCATAGCCACATAATTCTGTTAATAATTGACGTACATAAATATGAGTTTTACTTCTTTGGTAATCATTCACGAAAGTTTATTTTCTGTAAAGTGGATGTAGTAAGCACCAGCCAAATCTTCGCCTGATAAATACAATTTTAATCTCTAGTGACGCCTATGTATGGTAATAGAAAAATCAGCTTGAAATGTCGGACCGGACGGTCCGCCAAAAGGATAGAGCGCCCGACCTGTGCTAAAATTGTCTCTGGGCTGGACTGGGCCGCCGGGCCGGGTGGCTCGCTTCGAGACCTGATAGGTTTCTTGTTTGTTGATAGATGATTTTCTCTCATTTCTTGCTGAATATGATTTCTTTTTATCACATATTGAGAACTTCTAAAATAGTAATTGGTCTGCTACTGTTAACTGGTCAAAAATACTTGTCAGAACAAGCGTTTGTTAGCACTTAACATCAACTTGCAAAATCTTCTCGATGAATCAATATAATTATATTTGAATTGTTTTTCTTCCTCGCACCTCCATCAAGTTATTGTCGCTACGACTACATAAAGTAAAAAAAGCTACACAAATTTTTATCCATTTCTTTTTCATTGAGTCAATGACGACTAAAATAGAAATTCGGTAGTAGAAATCGAAATTAAATAAAAATAAACTCTGCGATATTATTATTCAACTTTATTTCACTCTCCCTCTGTTCTCCGTCGAAATAGTTTGATTAGAATCGAATAGCATCCATGAAATAAAAGTAATAAAATCATTGCCCCACTAAATATCATTACGGTCAAATATGAGGTACTAGACTCGGTTGTTACGAAATATAACCTTCCTCAATATTTAAATAATTATCATTATGAGTACTCGAATTATAACTGATAACGACGTTGTTGAGCTGTTTACTGTTATTAGTCTTGCTACGTATTATGTATATTTTGACTATAGAATAAGGAATACTGATGTATCTCATTGTTGACCTTCTATATTAACCGAAACCATCAAACGCACGCTTTTTTTATTGTGTATGTTAGGGATAAATAAGACAATCTCACTTTTTCACTCATGCTCTGTTTTAATCATTGATATTTTTCTACAGTGGAAAATTCATTTGCAAAAAAACTTAACTCTTAATACCCAGGTGATTGAATCCGATACCGAATCCGATCGGATCTTATAAAATCCGACGAGCAGACAAAGTCCCATGAGATTCCGGGTTGAGGAGCTACTAACGGATCCCTAGTGTTGGAATCCGGTAAACATCCAACCAAACCCAACAACCGAATTTGATAGAAATTTTAGAAGTCGGACTCCAACGAGGTCCTAAAGAAACATATCGGGTTTTCACTGGTTCCTGCAAGAATCGATCGGATTCCAATACTATGGACCGGTGAGTGGGTCCGCAATCCGGATTTGCTTAGAATCCTGCAGGAACCGATCGAAACCTGATCGAGTCCGGTTGGATCCAGGTATCGGATTGTTCGTCCTGGGTAGACATGAAATTACACACTAAATAAAAATGCGTCGACTTTATGTGTCGCGAATTTTTGTGTCGCACTTGTAATTAAAAAAACTGTGTCGTATATTTTTCGCGTTCTGTCTGTCGGCTAGTCGTTCACTGTTTTGTTATGAACATACAGCGGCATATAAATAGCATCGCTGAACACATGAAACATAAGTTTTCAAAATAAAATTTTCTTTTAAATTAATTCTTGACTGCTTTTCAATCAAGGAAATGCCATCCCGATCCATAATTTGGGAAGGACTGCACTGGATGGTCTGATGGGAATAGGACCAATGCCAAATCAGCCAGATCTGAGGATCTGATGAGATTAAATTTTCAAAAAATAAGAAAATATATTAAATTAAATTCAAAAAATACTGAAATATGCGTTTCAAAGTGACCAATAGAAAATGTGTCGGATGTGCTGTGAAAAATGCGTCGTCATCTTGCTGGACAGAATGTGTCGCAACGAGCACCTCGTGTTGTGCGTTGTGTCGTAGTTTACGACACATCCGACACATTTTTATTTAGAGTGAAAGCTGAATATGTTCTAAGAAATTTGTTTTATTGCTGCTTCCGATTAACAATCGTTTTTAACTCTTTAAGAATATCAGGAGAATTATAACCCCGTGGTAAATCAACAAATTGTTCATCTCTTTGAGCTGCGTACACTTGACCTTCTTTCATTCTTTCAACTTGCTCTTTAATTAATTTTCCATTTATTGGTAAATCATACAGTTCTTGTACTAAACGGAAAATTTCATCAATCTGCACAGAATTATCAAATTGTTCTTTTGACGATCAATTATTTTGAGAAGTAACACTTGCATTGTATAAATTAACTTCATCATTATAATCTCTAATCATTTTTTCTAGACCTTGAATAATCTCTGAGTTATCAGCTCCTGTTGATTTCTTTTGTTTTTCTTCATTAATAAAATGTTGAAAGTATTGAATAATATCATCATTAAATGGGGTTATTGAATTTCGTTTCAAAAATTGTGAAAGTTTAGCACATATTTTTCTTATTGATGTTTCTTCATTTCTTAAATCAGATATTCTTGTGTCAATGATTTTCATAATTGATTGAGGTTTTCGAACTGAATTTGAATTATCTATTTTAATATATGTTAAATTTCTTTCGTATCTGTATGTTATATGCATATGCTTAGTCCAACTACAGCCACATTCACGGCATGAGCCTGTAAATAATAAATCAAATGTGATGATGTAATTTCTGTATGAGTAGAATGCTGAGTAAGATGCAGTTGCTAATACTAAATACGATCGAGTTATTCCATTCTAACCGTTTCATGGAACACATGTCTTGTCTATTCTACTATCTGATTGTCCAGAAATATACGTTTGAAGGTAGTTCATATAGTGTAAACAAATTTTATCAAGACACAGACTTCGATTGACAACGAAGAAAGATTTGAGATAGTTTCTATGACAAATCTACTCAAGATAAGACTTTAACTCTTTCAAAGTTTAATCAATTATTCGAGCGCACCTCACAAATACTAGAAAATGAAATAATGCAAGAAAACTATTCAATATAAATAACCCTTGAAGTACCAGCATCTGTTTTTTGAGTGATTTTTTAAAATATTTCGGTTTATTGTAATCGTAGAATCGCTGAACTCTACTGGAATGAATATTAGGAATTTTATATTAAACAGGGAAGTCGGTTCAAACATCTATATCGATACTTCAATACTCGTTTGAAGTTTTGTTTCAAAATGAAATACCAATTAAAAACTTTTGAGGCAAAAAATTGATTGACAAACCTGTTTTCCTAAGTGCTCGACATCGTTTTATAATTGGATGACCAATACATTCTTGTACAACTCTATGTAATGAACAACCAACATGACAATTACTTTTATAATTAATTCGTTGTTCACCGTTATCATTAATAATTTCTGTACATTTTTCATCAACACAAACAGTTAATCGTTCTCGAAGCGGAATAAATGCACCAGTTTTTTGTGGAATTCGATTTGAATCTCTATCGTCGGAACTATTTACAAGTTTTTCTTTATATTTTTTAGCTAACAGAATATTTTCTTGGATCAATGTAACGATTTCACCGATAGGTCGAGATAGTTTATGTATTAATAATTGAGCTTCATTCAATGATTGCATATCTTTCACAGCATGAAGATCACATTGAAGAATGCGAATAATAAGGCGAGAAAATTGTTCAACAGATTTATTCCAACTATCACTATAACTATTTTTATCCTTGTGTAAAAACTTGTGTCCTTGTTTACAAACAGCTAAGAAACGAAATGATTCATTATCGAACATAAATGTATTTTGTGTATTAAATGGCACTTCAACGCCAGTTTTTTCATGAAGTTCTCTAAGAAGAACTTTTAATAGTGTTGTTGTTTCACCGGGTCGATAAAATGTTGCTCGTGAATTTGTAAATACAAACATAATATTATCTTTTGCATTGACATGTAAATGTCTTAATAATTCTTTGATACAATAACGAAAAAAAATAGTTAATCGTGTTTCGGCTGGTTTAAGAAGAATACAAATTCCATTTAAATGTTCATAATTGCTTACATAACTAAGAATATGTTCGAAATTTCTTGCTTCATGATCCATACCTCGTGTATCACCGACGCCTGGTCCATCGATTAAACGTATTACACGATCTCCTATTTGAAATAAATAACTACGACATAATTGAGTTGATGATTGGCCATTATTTTCACTGTTTTCATTTTTATTAAGGGTTCCAACAGTCACATGGATGCTTTGATATGTTTCACTGTCTGCTACTGCGAATACAGAGGGAATTAATACTTTCAAATCACCTTTCAATGCATCATCGAGTGTATTATAGAAAAGACAATTTACAAATCCATTAATAAATGTTGTTTTACCAACACCAGTTTCACCTAACAGTAATATATTTATGTCTGTTTCAGGCGAGCGCTGAATTCGACGATAGTTAGCCATATTTCTATACCTTAAATGAAAACATTTTGCTTTATATTTTTACTTGGAAATTTTCTGTTTCGTTTCTTCGTAGGAAAAATGTTTTCTTTTTCTCTCTTCTACTTTACTTTTTGCAATCAGGTACACATCATGTTTCTATTACTTTATTATTGTCAATAGACTTTGTTGCTCAAATACTCCTGTTTAACGGCAAAATAAAGCAGCAACCGAACAGAGTCTGTTATTTATCAGGTAAGATGAAGACGTTTTTTAAAATCTATGATAAGATTAGATTTTCTGTATGTCTCATGATAGTAAACAATCAAAAGTTCTTTTTTTCAGTTTGACGCATATCATTAGTACAAACTTAATTAATACAATAGTTATACAATTTATCTCGGTAATAAGATAATATTGTTATTGTAACTTTCGTAGGAATTTTATTTTTCGTAAGCAACATACATAATCGAAATATATTAAAATTTATCATAGAATTGATATTTTTCACTAACTATCGACTTGTGTTAATATTTTTCATTCTTTTATTTGTTTAACAAGAAAATAACAGAGACATTCTCGTCACACACAGCTGCATGACTCATTAGTGAAATATTGCTGTGTGAAAATGCCTCAAATTGGTAAAAGATCGCTACGTTTTCACGAACATATGGGCTGGAATTTTTTGAAAGTAAATTTTGTGGGTATTGATCATTTTCCCAGTCCTTCATATCGAATATTAATATTTTTGTGAGACAGTTTACGAAAGCTCAGTCTACTTTACTCATAGATAGTCCGAATTGAGTGTCGCTCGATCTAGAGAAACGTTCGCTTCTCTCCAGCGGAAGGTAGGCGATTCGCTTCATTCTTTCTTAAAATTCTGTCAATATCGGAAAAAATTCTTCTAAAAAATTGCTCAAGTCATTGATTCTTCAGAATCCTGGCTTCATCAATTTGTTGACATAGAAATATTTAAAATGAAATAGTCTCTTTAAAGACAAGCTCAACAAATTCTCTTTTGATTAACAGATGGAAATAATTTTCATTATCTTTTTGCCTTCAATTTACATTGGATCTTTCCTCAACATAAAGCTTGCAGTCTATTTCTTTATCAGTTGCATGATAGATATTTTCTTTTCAAAGTAAAAATTGTAAAAAGATGCGTTCATCATTCATTAGCAATAAAAAATTTGAGTAGTCTTTCAAAAGCAGAAAAATTGAATGACGCAACAATTGAAAAGATTTTCTCGAATTCTATTTCTTTCTCTCAACACTTAAACCAAAGTGAAAATTGAAACCGCAGAAATGTTTTCGTTTGAAATCAGATTATAGCGGTCAGAATAATGCATTTATGTTATTAAATCCTGATTCATGGCGATGTTGGCAGTTTTTATTATAATTTATCTTGATTCGTTTAGTGTTACGTATCCACCACATAATTAAATGCCACTAAGAAAGTACTTTGATGCATTTTTAAATGCGGCTGTTGGAAATGTTCCAGAAGCTAACGAGCCGGCCTTAATTAATTTGAAACGTATAGCGATTGATCAATCGGGTTCTATCGGATCATTCTACAATGCATGTGAAGACAATATCACTGGTAGATTGAACGCCACGGTGAAACCTGAAATTCGTAAATCACTTCAGCAAATTGTATGCAAATTGACTAAGGGACGTGTAGCTGAATGCCAAAATTTACTTAAGTTTGCTGATATTGATCATCAGTTACGATTAAGCATATGTTTAGAATTAATTCGTGTAACTGGAATTGCTTCGGTAATAAATAATCCTCCACTAATTGACGATCACACTAGACTTTTTTATATTTATCAAGAATCATCTATAGAATTCTATGAAAATGATTTACATAAGTTGAAAAAATCGGTAAAATTGTCCACATGTGAAACATTCGCGACCCATATTATAACTGAAATCGTTTTGGGTATTCATCTCCTGCTCATTCTACGATTACCTCTTGGTTATGAAAATCCAATCGATATGTTTCTACAGAAATGGAAAGAAAATCTACTTAATAGTAAGCCTATGGTAAAAATAGACGCACAGCTAAAAACTTTACTTGATAAAGTCCTCTCAACTACAGTTTATTCCAATGTCGATGCTCTCACTAAAATGAAAAATTTGCCAGATATCTATGAGAAACTCATTAAATTACAAACGAATGATAATGAACACAAAAAATTAAAATATGTTCTTTGTCCTATTCGTTGGCTCTTTGATCGCCATGGTGTAAACTTACCAGATTTTATCTCATGCCAACCGGAAGAAGTAGAAAATCTTGAACATTATTTGATGCAACAAAAGTCTGAATTAAAACTATTGAATTTTCGTATTAATCATGATTTATCAGAGTTACTACAAGGCAGTTGCCAGTCAGTATTCAAAACTATTACAGAAGAACTTTCAAAATTACAAGCTTTACACATGAATGATATTGAACGACTTAAGACTGTAGTGTTAAAAATTCGAAAGGGTATAATACCTCTAAGCTCATTAGAGAAACAGGTCAGTTTGGATCCACCAATAGATATTCAACAGTTGATTAAAAATATTACTACTCGTGCTAAAGAGTTAGAATTCAGAGTAAAACGTATAAAACAAATGAGGGAGAACGGATTTGAGTATTGCGATGTTGAAAATTTAGGTATTACTGATCAACTGAAAGAAAATCGTATTCGGGATATGCTGTTGGGCAATGATTCTCGCAAAGTTATACTTTTTTCAAACGATGAATTAATGAAAAGTGATGAATTAACTTTCACTGAGCTCTACTCTGAAATGATCGAGAAAAGAAAAAAGAATCCAGGAATATGTCTTGTCTATGCTGATTTCACTTCTTCGACATACAAACTTGAAAAGACATTAATTGTATTATCAGACGATTTGAAAGAGAAACAAAATCAATCGCAATCTCCATCAACTGTCAATAATATAAGAGAAAGAAGTCCATCACCACCACAACCATCCTTACAGCAGACATCGTCACAGTCACTAGACCAAACACTCCCGATTTCATCATCATCTAATGAATTTATTAATATTCTTCTTCTTGGAGAATCCGGTGTTGGTAAATCAACGTTCATCAATGCGTTTGCTAATTATCTTCATTTCGAAAGTCTTGACGAAGCTGAAAAAGGAAAACCCATTGTTATTATACCTGTTTCTTTCGAAATAGCACTTAATGATAATTTTGATGAAAAAACAATCAAATTTGGGGAGTTTGATTCAAATGAAAATCATAATAATGCAGGTCAATCAGTCACTCAACAATGCAAAAGTTATGCTTTTAATATTTCTAATGAAAGAAAATTACGCATTATCGATACACCTGGTTTTGGAGATACACGTGGAGACAATCAAGATAATCTCAATATGGGAGAAATATTTGCTTTTCTTCATAATATAAATTATTTAAATGGTATATGTCTTTTATTTAAACCTGAAGTTGTGAAATTAAATCCTTATTTACAATCTTGTTGCAGTCAATTATTTCAATATTTTGGTGAAAATATTCTTGACCATTTTATCTTTTGTTTTACAAATGCTCGTTCGACATTTTTTGCACCTGGTAATACACGACCATTGTTAGAAGAATTCTTCAGTTCATTTCATGAGAAAAAAATTCCACTTAAGAAAACAAATACATTTTGTTTCGATAGTGAATCATTCCGATATTTGGTTGCAATGCAAGATTCATTTGAGTTTTATTCAACTGAAAGAGAGGAAATTGAACAAAGCTGGTTGAGATCAGTTACTGAATCGAAACGTTTTAGTAATTTCTTATGCAAACAGTCTTCATATCGTAAAAATATAGAATGGCAATCAATGGAAGATGCTCGATTTCAGATTAATTTCATGATTCGTCCGATTGTAGAGACGATGCGAAATGTTCTTCGGAATATTATTTTATTTGATCTTCATGCATCGATTAAACTATCTGCAAAACCTGCAATTCCGTCGTCAACGATTTGTTACAAGTGTAGTCGGCAACCTGGCAAATATGATCGATTCTGGATTTTACCAGATCATTTACACAACCCACCAAAAATGGTTAGTCTCATGCATATTTTCATTAAGATATTCTTTAGTAAAATGGAGAAAACCCTTATTAAAGATCAACACATAATGAAAACAAGACAGTAGCAAACTACACATGATGGATTATTCATAGCGTATATTAAATATCCGGACTACTAAATCACAATTAAGTACAGAACAATATTTTTTGTTCTCGAGAACGCCACTTCAGGAAAACTATTGTAATTATTTCCTAAATGTTCACCGATAAGCACACCACAGTGATCTAAGTCAGATAATCTTGGAGTAAACTTATTCCATTCATTTTGATTATATCTATGAAATTAATATCTATTAAGTGTAATGTAAAAAAGTGAGTGATGTCATAATATCCTTACACCCGGCAACGACTTACTAGCGCAAACACGCTACAGTATCCACATTAGGTGCATCCAATTTTGGGTATCCGAATTTGGGTATCCACATTTGGGTATCCACATTTATGTATATATGTTTTGAAAAGCTGAGGAATTTGAGTTGTTTTGGTGTATCCACTTTTTGGGTATCCACATTTATATATATATATATATGTTTTGAAAAGCTGAGCAATTTGAGTTGTTTTGGTGTATCCACTTTTTGGGNACCCAAAAAGTGGATACACCAAAACAACTCAAATTCCTCAGCTTTTCAAAACATATACATATGCATAAATGTGGATACCCAAAAGTGGATACGCTTAATGTGGTTACATCCGATTGTAGATGCACTAAGAATGGATACTCCATAAACTATTGCTGCATAGGGTATTGTGACGTAAAACGCTCGATACCCAGTGTAAAGGTATTATGACATCTATGAAAAAAGTAATTAGATCCAACCTTTTTTGAAATTGTTGATCAAGGATTTTCTCGATTACTCGATTGTCGTTTTTATACGGAATAAATAGCAGTATATTTTTGACTATTCGATATTGGAATTATGTGTATACCTTCTCGTTGTTTGTGATTAACATTTTTAGAAGACAACATCTAGCAAAATTCATATTTATACTGAAAAGTTTGAAATTAAGAGACTATACTAAGGAAAATGTAGGCGACACAAATCATTAATTGCTTGTTTCTCTGAGAGAATATATCTAGCATTCGTTTTACCATCACAATTGACAGATTTTTATTCACAAGTTCGTGCTGTTGATGATATTTTGAAGCATAATTTTTGTGCAGTAAATGGACCTGAAATCGTCCTTTATGTATATTTATTACTTGTATTCTAGCGAAAAATATTCATAAATGAAATAGTTGAGGTTTAATTAAATTATATATTAATTCTCTATATATTCCTAGTGTCCATCAAATGATCAAAAGCCAACTGAATATCGACTAGAGTATGAAGCTGTTGGTCATCAAGTAGAGGAATCAATCGATGAATTAAATGAATATCTCATTCTTCTCTGTAAAACCAGCGCAAAACTTGCTCAATTCTTAATGAAGACTTCACAGATGCAACATGATGATTCAATTGTATCTGAGATAGACAGAATGATAGATGAAGAAAATGTTATTTCTCAAGGAGAAACGCCAAGAGATTTAAATAAGAAATTAATGGAAAAATTGAAGCAACTGAAAACGAATTATCAAAAGCAAAAGAATCAAACAGAACGAAATCAATCAATTAGCGATTTGGCTGAAATCTATAACTTACTGAACTTATTAAAAGGAATACCGATGGTTAACATACAATTAGATGCTATTAAAAACTATCAACAAACTTTGTTGGAAAGTAATCAACGTCATATCTCAACTACGAAAACTAAATAATATTTTATTAATCACTTGTTTCTTGTACCATTTTTATTCGTCTTTCACTATCAAGGAGAAAACTATATTTTACTGAATTATTTTCATATAACTAAAGAACTTAATTTCAAATATATTTTTTAATCAATTACTTCCAACATATCGGATTCTTCGCGTTTGAGTTCGATGCCAAGTAAAAAATATAATTCGTTTAGAAAGTTTTATTTTCTCATTCATATTCTGAAAACGCATAAGTAGAAAGAATTACCGAAGATAAGAGAGATCGAAAGTAATTGCTACGTTATGAAAGAATAAGAAGCATTCCTCAACATGTATCTGTTATTTCTAAAATAAACGACTTCATACACATATTAAAAAAATTGTAAGTACATCTTAAGAAAAAGAGAATGTATGCTTAGTGTCTGATGAGATGAGTCATATGTACGAACAACTTCCATATTTATTCATTGTTGCTGATTTCATTTATTCTCTTTTGACTAAACAACATTCATAATACTGTCTATTTGTCCTCCATACAGAAGGTGCAGAATGCCTACGCAGCAGAATTCAGAATTCTGTAAACTTATAATATTTTTAAACAAGTCAATGCTTATAGAATAGAATTCTATAGAATTCTATATTGGCACGATTAAAGCATATCACTTTTGCTCTTCATATGATATTAGAATTTTATTATAGCTTGTTTGAATTCTGCTTAGAATTCTATAGAATGTTAGGGTACTGGAATATGTTTTGTGTAAACAAATGCGTTGGATATGTTGTTCGCTTGGCACAAATTCGGAGGATTAAAGTTGTTTTCGTAAATTTTATGGATAGAGGATAGATTTTATACGAAATGAAGGAAATATAAAACGTCTAGTTTAATTGAAAACATCGACACTTCTAATTTATTTCNCTGGTAAACGTGAAATTTATACACACCAATGTTCTGCGCGCGGATCTTCCTGCTTCAAAAACAGACTGGCAGAACATAGTGCATCAATTCAAAGACAACTTTCCAAGTTATGGATAATATAAAAAGTTGTTTGTATACTGTTTAAATGTTTTTGTAACCCAGGTCATTATCGATCCGTCGGTTCTTGTGGAGCGGGTTATAATTCCGATGTCACATGGTGACCGGATTCGGTCGGTTAATTTCTGGCGAATTCCGATGCTATTCCTTTTTTTCTTCTGAAATCTGGATGCCGGATTCTCC